>JAUMGZ010029754.1:0-19664 GCA_032359645.1 Pododesmus macrochisma | reverse complement strand
AAACCACTGGACCTATTTCTTCCAAACTTGGTAGAAAATATCCCTAGGGGAAGAGGATTCAGATTTGTTCCAATGAAGGGGTATGGCTTCAATGCGGCTCCACTAGGGGGCCATAAGGGGGAAAATGTGTTAAAATTTCAAAAATCTTCTCCTGATTCTCTAGAAGGCCCAGAGCCTAATTTGTAGTAACTTAAGGGCATGGAGAACCAAGTTTGTTCAAGGTTTGACCCTTGGGTCAAAAATGAGTTATGCGTTTTTGGGTTAAAGTTCAACAATATAGCAATTAAGTTCAACAATATAGCAAATATGTTAACTTTTCACATTTTGACCACTGAACAAGGGAAAGGGGGTTCAGATTTGTTAAGATGATAAGGTTTGGCTTCCAGGGGGCGCCTTTTTTTTAGGCCAAAAGGGCGAACATTTCAAAAATCTTGTAAACTTGAAGGCCTTGTGCTTAATGCTTTGTCATGTAATAACTTAAGGACACAGATAACCAAGTTTGTTTAAGGTATGACCCTGGGGTCAAAAGTTTTCAAATGCAAATATTTAGCTTTAGGCCTATTTCAACCAGATGGACGTTAAGGCCCGATGGGCCTCTTGTTATTTGTTAGTTCAGAGCTCTGAGAAATTAGTAATACTTTAATATTTTATTATTTCAGATGCTCCACATACAAAAACCTACCTTCTGACTGCAAACTTGTGTCTGATCCCCAGGACCCAATCTGTTGTGAAGTACCCAAGTGCACTTTCACTCCCACAAATGGCTCATATGTAGGGTATGGCTACCCAACAGCTCCCCCTGGAGTACATACAGGTGGTAGTGTGTATAATCCAACTCCCAGACCTAACCCTATGCCCACTCCTGTACCCACACCTGGACCTGGACTGACATATGCTCCAGGCATGATACCAACAGCTTCACCCAGTCTAACAACCACTGCTGTACCACCATTTAAAGGTAAATATACCAACAGCTTCACCAATCTAATAACCACTGCTGTACCACCATTCAAAGGTTAATATACCAACAGCTTCACCAATCTAATAACCACTGCTGTACCACCATTCAAAGGTAAATATACGAACAGCTTCAACCAGTGTAACAACCACTGCTGTACCACCATTTAAAGGTAAATATACCAACTTCTTCACCTAGTCTAACAACCACTGCTGTACCACCATTTAAAGGTAAATATGCCAACAGCTTCACCCATCTAATAACCACTGCTGTACCACCATTCAAAGGTAAATATACCAACAGCTTCACCCATCTAATAACCACTGCTGTACCACCATTTAAAGGTAAATATACGAACAGCTTCACCCATCTAGCAACACTGCTGTACTACCATTCAAGGGTTAATATACCAACAGCTCCACCAATCTAACAACCACTGCTGTACCACCATTTAAAGGTAAATTTACGAACAGCTTTACCCATCTAACAACCACTGCTGTACCACCATTCAAAGGTAAATATACCAACAGCTTCACCAATCTAACAACCACTGCTGTACTTCCATTCAAAGGTAAATATATCAACAGTTTCACCCATATAGCACTGCTGCTGTACCACCATTTAAAGGTAAATATACGAACAGCTTCACCAATCTAATAACCACTGCTGTACTTCCATTCAAAGGGAAATATATCAACAGTTTCACCCATATAGCACTACTGCTGTACCACCATTTAAAGGTAAATATACCAACAGCTTTACCCATCTTATAACCACTGCTGTACCACCATTTAAGGGTAAATATACCAACAGCTTTACCCATCTAATAACCACTGCTGTACCACCATTTAAAGGTAAATATACCAACAGCTTCACCAAACTTACAACCACTGCTGTACTACCATTCAAGGGTAAATATACCAACAGTTTCACCCATATAGCACTGCTGCTGTACTTCCATTTAAAGGTAAATTTACCAACTGTTTCACCCATATAGCACTGCTGCTGTACTTCCATTTAAAGGTAAATATATCAACAGTTTCACCCATAAAGCACTGCTGCTGTACCACCATTCAAAGGTAAATATACCAACAGCTTCACCAATCTAACAACCACTTCTGTACTACCATTGTACATTAGAAAACAAATATTCAAATAGGTTTATATGCATTACCGTTCTGATTAGTCCACGTACATTATATTACAGATATTCTGATTAGTCCATGTACATTATATTACAGATATTCTGATTGGTCATTGCACATTATATAACAAGTATTCTAATAGATTTATTTGCATTACCTTTCTGATTGGTCCATGTGAATTATATTACAGATGTTCTTATTGGTCCATATGCATTATATTACAGATATTCTGATTAGTCCATGTAACTTATATTACAGATGTGTGTGTATACAAGGGACAGAAATATACTCAGAGTCAGCGATGGGAGGATGGTTGTCAATATGTCTGCCAGTGCATGGATGCTGTTAATGGGCAATATCAGTGCAGTGAAAGGTATTACTTTTTTCAATTCAGTTAGATATTAATGATTTTAAAAACACAAGACAAATTTACAGTGTTGACATAGTTGTTGAGTTGTTAACGACCACTAAGTAAGCTGGCAGGGAAATGTTGGGATATATATTGAGCATTGCAATAATACCCGAAAAAATTTGTTTCTTGTAATCAAATTTTTGTATGCTTCTGTATTTTGTGCTTTGATTAAGATTTGAAACAAAATTGGCGTCAAATGTTTTGGTATAAGATATATCTAGTGTATTGCAAAGTAATTTTTGCTGTTAATTGAATATTCATTTTCCAGTTTTGACTATTCCTTATTTCTAGCTTAGTACACCTTAGACAAGCTTTGAAAACATTCAATTATTTCAAAGTCAAAATGTAAAAGATTTATAATGGTAGTTTAAAAATCTGTCTCTAAAAGTCTTAATTCAAGAAAAGTGATTATTCAGAAATGGAAATTTTCTGTTATTCGAAACAAAGTAAATGTTTAAATCCATACATAGAAATTCCTGTTTTTGTTTGAAGGTGTCCACGCTATGTAGGGCTACCATCTGAGTGCACACTTGTCAGGGATTATCTAAATCCATGTTGTATGAAGCCATATTGTGAGTACAAACCAACCATCCACCCTCCGACAACCTTAGCTCCTGGCGTTACTCCAATCCCACAACCCATGTGTGTCTACAATGGTGCTAAGTTTGCCCAGGGAGAATCTTGGTCTGATGGATGTGATTTGAAGTGTTTGTGTGAAAATGCCACGACCAGTTACTACAGATGTAACGACAGGTAAAAGCATTATCGACTTTAATTGAAGATCAACAACAAGTGTTTGGTTAATCAGAGAGATTTTCAAACAATTTACTTGTAAATTATGTATCAGAAGTCAAACTTTTTGCTTACAAAAAATCAAAGTCAGATGACAATTGAAAATAATTAAAACAAATTTTAAACAATCAACAAAGAATATCCAATCTTTCAATATTTATTGTGACTTTGTAAGACATTGTCTAGTTGATGTTTGTGTTTAAGATTAAAATTGATAAAATCACTGTATTATATATTAATTTTATCAGGCATGTACTCTTCCAAAATCACACTGGGGTAGATTAACAGAAAGTTAAATCATTAATCATACTATTAGTCTGAGCAATCACTTGGGCAATTGATTAACAATTTACATCCATGAAATATACTCATAAAGACTATCATAGATTAATAAACAACATGATTATTAAGGTGATCTTATTTTGTTCATATATGATCATGTACCAACATATGCATAAATTGCAGATGCCCACGTTATGGCCAGCTCCCAACCTTTTGCCATCTGGAGACCGATCCAAGAGATCCATGCTGTAAACGTCCAGTCTGTGATCCTTCTGTTCAACCAACAAAGGCCCCTACTCCTGTACCAGCAAATGTACCCACAGTGCCTTTTGCTCCAGGTATGGTACCAACCTTACAACCAGGATTGACTTACCCACCAGGACAGGTTCCAACACCAGCTCCAGGGTTTACATATGCCCCAAACATGATACCAACACCAGCTCCTGGATACACGTATGCACCAGGTTTGTTTCCTACATTTGCTCCAGGTATGATTCCAACACCTGGACCAGGATTAACGTATGCTCCAAATATGGTACCTTTCCCAACTTATCCACCAGGATTTGTACCTACTCCAGCTCCAGGTTTTACATATGCTCCAGGCCTGATTCCATATATTGCTCCAACTCTACAGCCAGGACTGACCTACCCCCCAGGAAAAGTTCCAACGCCAGCTCCAGGGTATACATATGCTCCCAATATGATTCCAACACCAGCTCCAGGGTTCACATATGCTCCAGGTCTGTTACCTACATTTGCTCCTGGCAAAATCCCAACACCTGGACCAGGATTGACATATGCTCCAAACATGGTGCCTTTCCCAACCTTTCCACCAGGTCAGGTACCAACACCGGCTCCAGGATTAACTTATGCTCCTGGGTTAATACCAACTATGGTACCATATGTAGCTCCAACTCTACAACCAGGATTGACTTATCCACCAGGAATGGTCCCAACACCAGCTCCAGGTTTTACATATGCTCCAAACATGATACCAACACCAGCCCCTGGATACACGTATGCTCCTGGTTTGTTTCCAACATTTGCTCCAGGTATGATTCCAACACCTGGACCAGGCTTAACATATGCTCCAAATATGGTGCCTTTCCCAACATACCCACCAGGGTTTGTACCAACACCAGCACCTGGATCCACATATGCTCCAGGCCTGATTCCATACATGGTTCCAACTCTGCAACCAGGAATCACATATCCTCCTGGAAAGATTCCAACACCAGCACCAGGATATACATATTCTCCAGACAAGATTCCAACTCCAGCTCCAGGATTCACATATGCTCCTGGATTATTTCCAACATTTGCTCCAGGAAAGATTCCAACACCTGGACCAGGTTTAACGTATGCTCCAAATATGGTGCCTTTCCCAACTTATCCATCAGGTATGATACCGACACCTGGACCAGGTTTAACATATGCCCCAGGCCTGATTCCATATATACAGCCAACTCTTAAACCAGGACTGACATTCCCACCGGGAAAAGTACCAACACCAGCACCAGGTTTTACATATGCCCCGGGAAAGATTCCAACACCAGCTCCAGGCTTTACTTATGCACCAGGTGTACTGCCTACATTTGCCCCAGGAAAGATTCCGACACCTGGTCCTGGCTTAACTTATGCTCCAAATATGATTCCTTTCCCAACATACGCACCAGGTAAAATTCCAACACCAGGCCCAGGCTTAACCTATGCTCCTGGATTGATTCCAACAATTCCACCATATGTTGTTCCAACTCTGCAACAAGGTTTGACCTACCCACCAGGGATGATTCCAACGCCAGCACCAGGATTTACTTATGCACCAAATATGATACCAACACCAGCTCCTGGACACACTTATGCACCTGGTTTGTTCCCAACATTTGCTCCTGGAAAGATTCCCACACCAGGACCAGGACTGACCTATGCACCTAACATGGTGCCTTTCCCGACATATCCACCTGGATTTACTCCAACACCTGCCCCAGGACAAACATATGCTCCAGGCTTAGTTCCTTACATAGTGCCAACCCTTCAGCCAGGTTTTACCTACCCACCAGGACAGGTACCAACCCCAGCACCAGGGTATACTTATGCTCCTAACAAGATTCCAACTCCAGCTCCAGGTTTAACTTATGCACCTGGATTACTACCCACATTTGCACCTGGAAAAATACCAACCCCAGCGCCTGGTCAGACGTATGCGCCATACATGATGCCATTCCCAACATTTCCACCAGGTAAAGTTCCAACCCCAGCACCAGGATATACTTATGCTCCAGGACTCATTCCTCATCAAGTACCAACTTTGCAACCATTCTTAACATACCCGCCTGGAAAGATTCCTACACCAGCACCAGGATACACATTTGCCCCTAATATGATCCCAACACCTTATCCAGGATATACTTATGCCCCAGGATTGCTGCCAACATATGCTCCAGGCAAGATTCCAACACCAGGGCCAGGTCTGACATATGCACCCGGACTTGTACCATTCCCTACATATCCGCCAGGATTTGTTCCAACACCTGCTCCAGGATACACTTATGCTCCTGGGCTTGTTCCTACCCAACCAACCAGAAAGCCTTACATATCCCCAACACTCCAACCTGGGTTAACTTATCCACCCGGGAAAATACCAACACCAGCTCCAGGATATACATATGCTCCAAACATGATCCCAACACCAGCTCCAGGATACACATATGCCCCAGGCCTTTTCCCAACATTCGCTCCAGGAAAGATCCCTACACCAGCACCAGGTCAAACATATGCTCCAAATATGGTGCCCTTCCCAACATTTGGACCAGGAATGATTCCAACGCCTGCTCCAGGATATACATATGCACCAGGTTTAATACCTTACATTCAACCAACTTTACAGCCAGGTTTAACATACCCACCAGGCAAAGTTCCAACTCCAGCTCCTGGTTACACATTTGCTCCCAACATGATTCCAACGCCTGCACCAGGATATACATATGCTCCAGGATTACTACCAACATATGCTCCAGGAAAGATTCCAACACCCGGGCCAGGCCTTACATATGCACCAGGATTGGTACCATTCCCAACGTATCCACCAGGAATGGTTCCAACTCCAGCTCCAGGTTTAACCTATGCTCCAGGACTAATCCCCAATCTTTATCCAACGCTTCAGCCAGGTTTCACTTTCCCAACTGGACAGGTTCCAACACCAGCACCAGGATTTACTTATGCTCCAAACATGATTCCAACTCCATATCCAGGAGCTACATATGCTCCAGGGCTCTTACCAACATTTGCCCCTGGCAAGATTCCAACTCCTGGTCCAGGTTTGACGTATGCTCCCAACATGGTGCCTTTCCCCACCTATGGGCCAGGAATGATACCAACACCAGCACCTGGGTTCACCTATGCACCAGGTTTGGTTCCAACATTACCTACTAAAAAGCCTTACATTCAACCAACTCTGCAGCCTGGTGTCACCTTCCCACCAGGCAAGGTTCCAACTCCAGCTCCTGGATACACGTATGCTCCAAACTTGATTCCAACTCCAGCCCCAGGATATACATATGCTCCAGGATTGTTACCAACATATGCTCCAGGAAAGATTCCAACTCCAGGACCAGGCCTTACATATGCACCAGGTTTAGTACCATTCCCAACGTATCCACCAGGTATGGTTCCAACACCAGCACCAGGGTTGACATATGCTCCAGGTCTGATCCCCAATTTGTATCCCACACTCCAGCCAGGTTACACTTTCCCGCCTGGACAGGTTCCAACACCAGCACCAGGATTCACTTATGCTCCAAACATGATTCCAACTCCATATCCAGGAGCAACATATGCCCCCGGATTACTACCAACATATGCTCCAGGCAAGATTCCAACACCAGGACCAGGGCTGACATATGCACCCGGACTTGTACCATTCCCTACATATCCACCCGGTAAAATACCAACTCCAGGTCCAGGATTAACCTATGCACCAGGACTTATCCCTGAGTTCCCAACACTGCAACCTGGTTTAACATTCCCACCAGGACAAATACCAACACCAGCACCAGGATACACGTATGCTCCAGACTTGATACCAACACCTAGACCTGGTTATACATATGCTCCTGGCCTATTTCCAACATTTGCTCCTGGCAAGATTCCAACACCAGGACCAGGACTGACATATCCTCCAGATCAAATCCCCTTTCCAACATACACACCTGGATACATTCCAACACCTGCACCGGGATCAACATATGCTCCAGGATTAGTACCACAAACACAGCCTGTTCCACCAAGAACAACATACATCGCTCCAACTCTACAACCTTGGTTAACATATCCACAAGGAAAGGTCCCAACACCAGCACCAGGGTATACATATGCTCCAGACAAAATCCCAACCCCTCGTCCAGGATATACTTATGCTCCCGGTCTTTTCCCAACATTTGCTCCAGGAAAGATTCCAACCCCAGGACCAGGCTTAACATATGCTCCAAACATGATGCCTTTCCCTTCATATGCACCTGGAATGATTCCAACACCAGCGCCAGGATACACATATGCTCCAGGCTTAGTTCCATACTTTGCTCCAACTCTTCAACCAGGGCTTACCTTCCCACCAGGACAAATTCCAACACCAGCTCCAGGATATACTTATGCGCCCAATATGATCCCAACACCAGCTCCTGGATTTACATATGCTCCAGGCCTTTTCCCAACATATGCTCCAGGAAAGGTACCAACGCCAGGACCAGGCCTAACATATGCCCCTAACATGGTTCCCTTCCCTACATATCCACCAGGTTTCACCCCAACACCAGCACCTGGATCCACATATGCTCCAGGATTGATTCCTTACATTACTCCAACATTGCAACCCGGTTTAACTTTCCCACCAGGAACAGTACCTACACCATTGCCAGGTTTTACATTTGCACCAAATTTGATTCCAACACCACGCCCAGGATACACGTATGCACCAGGCTTGTTACCAACTTATGCCCCAGGCAAAATTCCTACACCTGGCCCAGGTCTAACTTATGCTCCAAACATGATACCATTCCCCACATATCCCCCAGGCAAAATACCAACACCAGCTCCTGGTTACACATATGCTCCAGGATTAATTCCATACTTTGAGCCAACCTTGGCTCCAGGTTTAACATTCCCACCTGGAAAAGTCCCGACACCAGCTCCAGGATATACTTATGCACCAGACAAGATTCCAACTCCCTATCCAGGATACACATATGCCCCTGGCCTTTTCCCAACATTTGCTCCAGGTATGATTCCAACACCAGGGCCAGGTCTGACATATGCTCCTAATATGGTGCCCTTCCCAACATTTGGACCAGGAATGATTCCGACACCTGCTCCAGGATATACATATGCACCAGGTTTAATACCTTACATTCAACCAACTTTACAGCCAGGTCTAACATACCCACCAGGTAAAGTTCCAACTCCAGCTCCTGGATACACATTTGCTCCCAACATGATTCCTACACCTGCACCAGGATATACATATGCTCCAGGATTACTACCAACATATGCTCCAGGAAAGATTCCAACACCTGGGCCAGGCCTTACATATGCACCAGGATTAGTACCATTCCCAACGTATCCACCAGGAATGGTTCCAACTCCAGCTCCAGGTTTAACCTATGCTCCAGGACTGATCCCCAATCTTTATCCAACACTTCAGCCAGGTTTCACTATCCCAACTGGACAGGTTCCAACACCTGCACCAGGATTCACATATGCACCAGACAAGATTCCGACTCCCTATCCAGGATACACATATGCCCCTGGTTTATTGCCAACATTTGCTCCAGGTATGATTCCAACACCAGCACCAGGTCAAACTTATGCTCCTAATATGGTGCCCTTCCCAACATTTGGACCAGGAATGGTTCCAACACCAGGCCCAGGATTGACATATGCTCCTGGAATGATTCCAACAATGAGCACTGCACAGCCATACCAGATTCCTACTGCTAGTGTAGGACCATCACCATATCCAGTTCCTACTGCAGTCCCAGGTATTGTTGAAGGAACAGGTGTCAACGGCCAAGGCAGTGAGTATACATTTATTCTTAAAAATTATTTTTTACCTTGAAATTGTGTTTTATATTTTGTAGTAATTATATTTCAGTAACATGTACTGTACATGTGTTGAGAAGTTTTTGAAATAAAATTTCTTGACTGAAATTGTAGGCATAAAACCACTTGTTTTTATCAAGTATTTATTTTAGAACTTTATTATTGTTCTTTATTCTTACCACCAATTTCTACAAAATCAGAAAATTTATAAATATTGTTTTACAAAATTAATGTTAAGAATATGTAAATTTACAGTTTCAAAATGCCTGGCCTCATAACTTTAAAATAATCTTAGATTGTGCTGTTGTTTTAGTCTGGTTAGCAAAATGAATGTTATAAAATTAATGTATTTTGAATCCGTAAATAGCAATAATGCACAATACTACAACAAAACAGATTTACTACAAGTTTGAAGTGCTTGTTTTTTACGAATGATATGTTTTTATCCAATAGAGGTGTGTGTCTACAAGGGAATAATATACCACCAAGGAGAGAAATGGCAAGATGGCTGCTCATACGACTGTGAATGCATAGATGAACATATTGGAAGATACAGATGTAAAGAAAGGTAGGTTTCTCGACCAATATAAGATGTAACTTTGTATGTTTTGACACTTCTATTTTGGTTATATTAGGACACACCCTTTTTTGGGTGGGGGTTGTCATTAATTTTTTGGAATTAATGGTTGAAACAATTCTGCAAGTTTTTAACCAAACAAAAAGTACTTTTGTTCACTATATTGACAAAATTCATTTTTTAATTGATAATTGATAACTTTTAAAGAAAGTGTAAAGCATGTTTAGTCTTGATTATATTCACATATATATTGTGCAGAAAAATGGAAATGTTAATTCTATGATTTGCAGAGAAGTGAAAGATTTCCCTTCAATCTTCCACACAAAAAAATAACTCTGAAAATCTTAATACCATTGAAACACATGATGAATCATTGACACTCCTTGCCTCTGAAGAATGTGTATATACAAGAAGGTTTACCAAGCAGTATTACTAATTAGTGTGATAAAGAGTCTAATTTCTGTGTCTTGTGGATTTTTTATTTCAGGTGTCCTCTATATTTGAATGTTCCACAGTACTGTCGACTTGTTGTTGATCCGAATGATCAGTGCTGCAAGGTTCCACAGTGTTTGCCTCCATCTACTGTTGCTCCGACTGTACCTGGTAAACTAACGCCTCCACAGTCAGGCTTAACACCAACGCCCAGGCCAGGAGGAGAACCAACTCCCAGACCAAGTGGTATGTAAACCCTGCAAACTAAACTATACACAGATGTTTTAGAGTATCTACCCTGTTGAAATATATTTTGTTGTCTTCAAAATAAAAGCAAGTTACTAACCATGTTACCATGGTTTTATTAGGTTTAAGTTTAAAGCATATTAATTTATTAACTGTACCTACATTTTCGTAGTGAGTTTTATGCATATCAGTTATATAATAAATATAGTTTTTTCATTGTCTTTGAATAATATGTGTACATTTTTCACTAATACATTTCAATGTTTAAGTTCCTGCAATCAGACTTTGATTTGTATTTAATGCAATAAGTGCATGGTTACATACAACTACAAACTTACAAACTGTGGTGGTAGGAGATTCTGATGTGTAGTACAAAAACCATATACAGGCTATACAAAATGACCTTGTCCACACATTTTATGAATATTCACTTTTAACAATCGTATAATAGGGTGCAGTGCCTTAGATAATAGATGTTTGCACAGATACCCTAAACTGGCGATTTAAAGGGCTGCTGGCTAAAATTCATCTGTATGGAGGAAAACTGACGAGTGTTGACTACGATATATAATCTTACAAAATTTTCCATATTCACACTGGCGCTACAGATTCAAATACGAATAAAATACTTTTTCTTTAACATCAATATAAAGCATGATTTATATTCTTTTCAATATATAAATTTCTTTAAAATCTGTGAATGAATAAAGGTTTATCACAAATTTTCTACACCCTATCTTTCCACAATATAATATGATTAAACCAATTGAGCTCTGCCTCCAACATGACAGATGGTGACATCACATGCCATCCCTCTATTATCTATACATAAACTTTATCATTGTTGGACCACACATAAACTAGAGAAATATCAATAAATTCCATATAAAGTTTCTAATATACCAATGTTTATATTATTGCATGCTGTCATCTGATATTTGAATTTTTTTTTTAAAATCATTTTAAATTTTCTTAACAGGAGTCTGTGTATACAAGGGAAAGCAATACATCCAGGGACAACAGTGGTATGACAGTTGTGACAAGAAGTGTGTATGTGATAATGCTATGATTGGCTACTATAGATGTGAGGACAGGTGAGATCATTTTTCCTCCAAAACATATCCTCATCTATACAAGAGAAAGATATACATATGTATGTGGCATAACTAAAATGTATCCTCATCTGTACAAGAGAAAGATATATGTGGCATAACTAAAACTTATCCTCATCTATACAAGAGAAAGATATACATATGTATGTGGCATAACTAAAACTTATCCTCATCTATACAAGAGAAAGATATATGTGGTATAACTAAAACTTATCCTCATCTATACAAGAGAGAGATATATGTGGCATAACTGATTACACATTTTGACATGTAATGACCTATTTTTTGTCCTCACTGATTTTAATTTAGACTTTGTGTTTAACTAAATTTCAAGGCATTTTAAGTCCTGCAGACATGTGTGGTTAAAGTTTGCGGCGTTCTGCACAATTTCAAAAGTAGACATATATGACATATCGATTTTGCTTCATTGATATTGGCGAGGCTCACTTTATTTAAGAACTATCAGTTCCACATCCACATATGCTATGGAGGCCACATAAATCCAGCTCCACGTGTGTAGTTACAGTTTTAGGAGAACTAAATCAGTTAAGCAGCTCACTATTTCCACCTCATTTCATTTGTAATGACCTTCAATTTTCTAGAGCATATATTATATGTTATTCAAAGATTTTCTAGTGTTGATTTGATTTTATATTAATTTTATTCTATCTTTATCTTTAATAGATGCAAGAAGTTCCCACGTATTCCATCTGAGTGTACTCTCACATCTGACCCTAATGATCCTTTATGCTGCAAGGTTCCACAGTGTATCCCCCTCCCTGGACCTAACAGCCCCACTCCCGGACCAACAGATTTGCCTGTAGTGATAACAGCTGTACCAGGAGTTATAACTGGAGGGGGACAGACTCCTGTTCCTTTTTCAACCCTTGTGCCACCAACTGGTCCCACCCCATCTCCTATCCCAAGAAGTAAGATTATATTCATTGAAATTAAAGTACTAATTTTTCATTTAAATTACTTTTTTATGGTTAAACTCTGTATAGTTACTCTTGCTGCGGTTAATTGCAGTACTGCAGTGGATGGCATTATACTGCAGTGGATGGCATTATACTGCAGCTAATGGCATTAATGAAGTTGATGACAGCACTGCAGTGGATTTTAGTATTTCAGATGCATTTTGTAAACTAGAGTATTTTTGGACGCTGTCTAGGGTTTGTTTACATAAATCAAAAAAAAATTTAAGTCAACCATCATTCTTGTATGACTATCGAAGCAGTGTCACTTTTATAACAAATTAAAGAAAAATAAACATACCGGTACATGTAATGTGATACCATATTTAGGCTAGGCTAGGCTATGTATATCAGAGTTCAATATTTATGTATTTGTTTGCATGATGCACAACAATTTGAAACCTGATCTTAACCTTTATAATGTGTAGCTTATCATGATGACACTGACATATTTGTTACAATACATAACGACTTGTTTTTTGTAGATACATGTGTGTACAAAAGCAAATCATATACCCAAGGACAGAAATGGCAAGATGGATGTGACTACAAATGTGAATGCACTAACAGCACCATGGGCAGATACGAGTGTATTGAAAGGTAGATCCTTAAAGTTACAGTTGAAAGTGTCATTGCACTTTTGCGGTCAAAGTTATAGAACAATAGCAAACATATTAACTTGTCACAGTTTTGACCTTTACCTATCAAACTTCAAAGGAGGCATCCATGGAGGAAGGGGATTCTGAATTTTTGAGTTAATTGGGTTCTGCCCCCAGAGGGTAGGGGACTTCATAATGGGGATCACTAACTTTAATGAGGGGATCATTTGATAATCACTAACTTTAATGAGGGGATCATTTGATATAATTTTAATAATTTTCTTAAAACTAGAAAATGTAGCGTTAAATGTAGCATCTTTAGGACATGCAAATTTAAGATTAAGGATTCACCTAGGGGTCAAAAATAGTTCATGCATTATTAGTGTCAATTACAAAATAAAATTATGGTGCTGCTACAACCAGATGAATATGAAGGCCCAATGGACCTCCTGTTTTATTTGTGAATTAGAAATTATATTATAACAAAACAAATAGAAGTCTAAAATTATATTTTGTTGTTTTTAGATTTGATTATACAAACAAAAATTAAAACTTTGATTTAACAGCATATGTTTTGGTCTCTGTATATGAATTATATTATATTTCAATGCTAGGTGTCCTACATATCCAATGTTGCCACCACAGTGTAGGATGGTGAGAAACCCAGCTGACTTCTGTTGTTATGTGGCTGAATGCGACTGGAACCAAAAGATACCCACTCCAGCTCCTCTTGGTACCCCAGTACCAACACTCAAGCCAGGAATGACCCCAGTTCCTGGACAAACCAATGCTCCAATCTTAGGTATGACAACTTTTCTTATTCGATCATGACCATTTTGCTTTCCATTTAGCTGTACTTGCAATTATGTCATTTAAGCATTTTTATAACATCTTTATCAAAATGCATGATACTATGTTTGTGATTATACTGGTGAAACCGTTGGGGAATAAGTTTGCTTAACTATGTCCATCTCTCTGATGTCTTGTTACTATTCAGAGCATCTGGAATTAAAAAAAACTTGTGAAATTGTATGGTCAGTTTTGGGGTGAAAAATGTCAGTTCTGCTCTTAATGTTTGTGAATAGATATCACAATAAATGATAATATTTTTGAACATAGTCTTGTACATAATCACTTGTCATGTTATTTGTTATTTCTCCAACAGCCTTCTGTGTGTACAAGGGTGTTGCTTACACACAAGGTCAAGTGTGGGACCAGGGATGTGATCAGAGATGTCGCTGTGACAACGCCATGACGAATTATTACTCCTGCTTTGATAGGTAATGTTAACATCACCAGTAGAGAATGTCTTTTCAGAGATTTTGATTAGCTGGGTTGCCAGGATGTATGAGACAATAATTCCTGTCACAGGCAGGTAATATAAACCTGGCAACCCAACCGATATCAATGATATCTGATATCTATAAATTAACCATGAATGATTTAAATGGAGTGGAATATTTTCATTGTGTTTTTATTTTTTGCAATATGACAGATTTGTTATATAGGTTTTATTCAGGTTACATGGACTCATAAAGAACCCAGAAAGGTTAAATAAACCTGACTGTTTAAACTGCACAAAACCTATATAACTAATAATAAGAATGTTTTATGTTTTGAAGACTCAGTCACAACTTTTTGTGGAGGACAGTTAAATATTTCACCTGCACAGGCTAGGCCATTTTATCTGAATATTTAATTGGATAATGAATCCTCCTTCAACTCTTTTTTTTAGGAAATGAGAAAAAAGGTCAAGGTTAATTAAAATTTGTAATGAGGGTATTGATCAGGGGGTATTCAGGGTGAAATATAGATTTACTTAAAGAGTGCATTCTTTGGGCTGTTGTTTTATACCACTTGGCATTTTCTGTGAAAATGATGACAGAGGGATAAAATTCTTGACAACAGTGACCGCATGTGTTGACCTATTAGTTAAAAAAATGTTTCCCTTTACCCTCTGCTAAAGAAACATAAGATGTTAAGTCAATATAACAAGGTAGTATTTGTGTGTTGCTTTATGTCAAAGTGATGTACCAGTGAGTTCACTTGACAGTTATTTATCATCACATGAGTAGATACTCAGGGGTTGCAGGTGCTGAAGGTCAGAGATCAGTGTCATTTACTGTAATTTTGAATTCGACCTCTCCTTTGTGGAAGGTTTTGTTACAAAAACTTTTATACTACATTCTATTACTACACTAAAATCAACACACCTTCCAAAAGAATAAGACTTATTTCCCAAGTTAAAAAATCACGGTAAATTAAGAATTGGACTATAATCATTCAATTAAGTATAAATTCAGGATTGAAATAAAAAATTTAAACATCAGTTTTTGAAAGATACCACAATATCTTCTTACTAGCTATATATTTATTACAGTTTTTTGTACTTAAAAAGTTCCAAATCATCTCAAGATATCTTGTACGAGTATTAATATATAATTTATACTAACTTATACTTGTATTACCGTTATATTATATAGCCCTCTCTGTTGAGACAATTGCATAAATGACTCCTACATAGAGAAAATTAAAGTATAAGGAAAGGTTTTACTTTGAAAATTACTTTTTGTCTTGTTTTTATATGGTGAATATTTCAATTGCGTAATATATTTGACTTTTTCCATTGTAGATGCCCATCCTTCAGCAACCTAGGCACTAATTGTCACATGAAGACTAATCCTGATGACACATGTTGTCAGATTCCAGTGTGTGAACCTCCCCCTACATTGGCACCAGGAATGACTCCAGTCCCGACACCATATCCTAATCCTTATCCCATACCTACACTGGCACCAGGACAAATCTCTGGTCATGGTCCGAATCTCAACCCAGAGACTGGCTTCCCAGAGCCTTTAGGTAAACATTACCACTAGGTTTCCCTGAGTCATAAGTTATGCAAAAAAATACAGGATTCCTACAGTCTTTATAGAATAATACGATTAATGGCTTCCTGGATCCCTCTTCTTCTTTTTAGTCCATCTGGACCGAAGGTCCAAGGTGGACTTTTCCCATACAAATCCCGTCCGTCGTCCGTCGTCTGTCGTCCGTCGTCCGTCGTCGTTAACTTTTAACATTTTCGACTTCTTCAATATAGTTTTATTTAGAAAATTTATTGACTTAATAGTTTTAATAGTTTAAGTATAGGTTTGTATATTAGAAATTTAGATTAATGAAAAGTTCTTTCAAAAACAAATCCCTCCCCCATAATACATTTTTTTAATTTAAGAAGAATGGCAGCAGTAAACTAACCATTTTGTCAACATTATGTCACTTCATTATCAAGATTGAATCCTGGATATCATTACATTTTGAATATGTTTAGTTTTAATACTGTTTAATGAAAACTTTGAGAAATATTTTTGATGAAAACATTATAATAGATATTATTTAAAAATTGTTGTATGAATGAACTATAAAGAAAATCTATTCCTTCTTCAGTGTTTTAAATATTCAAATTTGTAAGGTTTATTTTGAGCAGTAATGGTTGATCCTTCTTCATTAATTTGAATATGCTAATTTTTAAGGTTATTGTGAGTACAAAGGAAAGCAGTACCATAAGGGAGACACATGGGATGATGGCTGTGCATACACATGTAAATGTATAGAAGAAACAAGTGGCTCCTACACATGTTCTGAAAGGTAATTGTTTCTTTAAACCACTGGCTTATACATGTGTTTTTTTTACAGTACACAGTACTTCATCACTAAAATCAAAATTTACGTTTTTTTTGCAAATTTCTTCTGAATAATATCAAGAAAAATAAAAAACCAAAAAACGCAAAAATAAAACAGTCTGACAGAGAAAAGATAAGTATTTTTTACATATCACTGTTTACAATCGTGTTCCTTTAATATTCTACAGGTGCCCCAGATTTCCCGCTCTGCCATCTAACTGTTACTTTGTGACAGATTCGAAGGATTCTTGTTGTAAGGTTCCATCATGTCCAGCCACTCCAGCTCCCACACAGGCCCCTACTGGATATCCTACAATAGCCCCAGTTCACACGGGTCCAACTAATGCCCCAACACCTTCCCCAGCTCCTAAAGGTATAACAGTTACAAACCATGAGGTTTTCTGTAAAACTTATTGATGATTTGTTTATAAGAAGATTTTGTGTAAAATTCATACTTACTTTCAAAGATGAAGTATTTATTTCACAAAAGAAAAGAAAATAACATTAAATCTTAATTGTTTACGTCATGTAAATTTGTGTTGGTTGAATTTATGAAAGCAGTTTTGTTTTAAGATATGAAATTGCATAATATGCTAACACAAAATAGATGTGTATTGTTAAAAAAGACTTTTTAGTGCATGGCATTTTGAAAACACCCACATATTCATATAATAATTGGTTTTTTTCGGCAGTGCCTGTTATTTATACTTGTATGTGAGTGTTTGTTGATTTACGTGTGATTGTTTGTTTATTTTTACAGAGGCGTGTGTATTCAAAGGAAAGATATACTCTCAGGGACAGAAGTGGTACGATGGCTGCTCAAAGAAGTGTGTCTGTCTGGATTCTAAGACTGATTATTACACGTGCACTGATAGGTAATTAACCCATTGACCCTAAAGCCACATTTAAACTCTTCCAAAACAATGAATTACACCATCTACTGTCATTATCCAGGGGTGAATTAGTTGATATAATACTACAAACAACCAACTCAATAGAAAGTATTTCACTTTTATTTCCTTACAAATATTAGCCAGTTATATGCTTACTGAAATACAGAACAACTATTTTTCAGGTCTTCCACAGCATCTTAGGGGCCATAGTTCTGACTGTTACCAAAAAAGGCCATGAAACAATGGTTTTTATTAACCAATTAAGTCAGTTAGTCTAGGTTTAATTCGCATGAAACCATTTACTGAGAGAAAGTTGACTGCATGTTTGAAACTGTTTCAACATCTAGAAGATGTTTTATATGCGGTTTTATTGTGCATATGAAACAGTTTTATCTCCTGCAGATAAAAGTTATGAAGAGTTGAAAAGGATAAGTTAACATTTTTTTATAGTTAACACATGATCAGCCACATGTACTAATTATTCATTTTTTGGTGAGGTCAACGTTTTTTGTGTTTCTTTACTACAGGACCCCTGAGACTGTTTTTGTTTGACATCTTTTTCTGCTGTAATTTGAAAGAAATGCACACATACCTGACCTGTTCATTTGTACTGTTCTCTTAATACAAAAGTGCAATCTGAAACATGCCTCCGATAAATATGATATTTATAAGAGGAAAGAACCAATACTCTGTGTGAAACACCCCGTCCTGAACCCTAGATCTTGCTCAAAGCTGCTGTCATTAACGGACGCAGGAAAGACAATAAATTTAGAATAGACAAGACTAGTAAATCAAAGCTACAGAGCCAAAGGTAAAATGGTGACAAAAATTTCACGATGGTTATGATGTACAAAATCCATACCCCAATAACAATACAAAACAATTTTAAAGTGTGCACGTAGTCAAAACAGGAATTTTTAAACGTATTCCTTTGGACACAAATGTGTCAGTTATCTTGAGTTGATTTTCTGTACCATATTCATAGTACCAGATCAGAATTACCTCAATTTCTCACTTAATTTCTTTTAATTCACAACTCTGCAAGGATTTGAGATAACTTATTAATATTAACTGACAACAGCCAATGAGAAAATTGGAAAATTGATTATCAACTTTTTTGATATAAATTGTGTTTACACTCTGCACAGCCTCAGGCACAGATTTTGTAACATTAACAACTGGATTGCAAAATAATCAACGATATACTGTCACACAAAAGAAAACTGCTACACATCTAATATCTAAAATGTTGTTTAACAGATGTGCCAGTTACCCTGGACTGACAGGCTGTACCATGGTTCCAGATCAGAATGACCCACTGTGCTGTTTGGCTCCTCAGTGTGACCAGAAGAATATCACAAACCCTGTAGGTGTACAGGGTACCATTACAGGAATAGGACAGGTTCCAACACCCTCTCCAAGACCCGGACAACAACCTACTGCCTCACCTCTACCAAGTTAGTCCTCAGATC
>JAUMGZ010029532.1:0-19671 GCA_032359645.1 Pododesmus macrochisma | reverse complement strand
ACACTAGCACGCCCCGGACGGGGATCGAACTAGGAGGTGAAAGGCTTATGATTACAAGTCGGCGACTTTAACCATTACGCCACCGCGGCCCCGAGAGAGAGAGAGAGAGTCGAATATAGGAGGGATATGATTGATAGAAATAGGCGAGAGATAAAAGAAGAAGGAAAGAGGGAAGAGAGAAGAGCAAATATAACGCCAAGGGTAGGGATGAAATGAATGACAGACAGAGAAGAGAAAGAAACAAGGGTAAAGACAAAACAACATCTATATAGCTGTATACATCTATATAGCTGTACCACTTCTGTTTGCATACAAACTACACAGGTCATGTTCTATCATAACGCTTCCTACTTGTTTCCTCTGCATGTATACGATCCACTCAAAAAGGTGTTGAACATGACAGAGTATATATACAATGACTTATGATGTAGAAATTAATTAACAACTGACACTACAGGTAACATATGCATCTTGATCAATTATGACCGAGTTAAATATCTCTTGTTTCCGTTGCGTGGTAGAAATTCCAATTTGAGTTTCTCTTCATATTGATTGAAGAAACTGTAAAGGTAAAATGCTACAAAAAATAGAAGGAACTCTTACGAGGGAAAGTCCCCACCAAAGAGAATTTACAGAATTTAATTTTAACACCTGTATTTAACGCATTTTGAAATAACACAAAACATGCTTTGCAATTAATGTCAACTGTTGTACAAGAATATTTACTACGCAAAAATACGGACAGAAGGGAATTGCACATTTGATAACATCGTTATCATTTCCTTGCACCCTGGACAAACAATCACTAAAAATGAGCACGAGATATCATGAGCTTTCCAAAGATCGATTTCACTGGCTGTTTAACAATGAAATTACGTCAACTGTTCTCTTCTGTAAATTCCTTTGCAAAAAAAACCCGCCAAAGATAATTAAATTAATTAACTTGTTAGCTTCCTATCACTGTTTTGTCGCTGTTATGATACAGAATATAAGATATCGCACATTTTGGGATTGTATACGCGCGTTATCTGGGACTCGTCCGAGATATGTTGCAAATTTACCATCCCTCGACTGACATAATTCGAACGTTCTTTTTGTCACACGTTATTTTCATATTGGATTACGCCGTTGTCGATAAATTTCAATTGTTATGCATTTTGTGTATGCTGTATAATTTACGTCATTATATTTAAATGTCGGCAACTTTTTGTTGTGTCTGAGACTTCAGCATGTTTTCATACTGAAGTGAATATTTGTTAAATATTCTTAAAGTTGTTCTCTTTTTGCCGTTTCTACAAATCTACTTCATTTTCGTTGTAACAGTGCCTTCGATATAAGCAGCATATTTACGAGTCGTAGGAGAAATATGATTATTTTCTTTCAGAAATGATTAAAGCCCTGGCGCTTTTGAAAGATTTTTGTTTTTTTGTGTATCTATATATTCAGTTAAATTTACGATCTCTCTTCTGCGTCGAATTTTCAAATCCATCATACGGAGTTCCCCAAGTTCCTAACATTTTATTAAAAATCTTTTTAAGCATATAATTATTGTTATAATATTCTCTCTCTCTCTCTCTCTCTCTCTCTCTCTCTTGTTTCGATACGACTTCCTTAACATATGAATAAGTTGAATTTTACAATATTTCTTAAGTTATCAAAGGACCATTTTAACTGCCTCGGTATAACGACTTTCCGTCTTTACGGTCTTGTTTTTTTTTATTTATGATATACATTTGACATTTAAGACGCAGGCCATAGTAATATCTAATTTCAAACAATTTAAACTGCATATAAACACACAACTTCAAAATAAAAAGTTCTTTCACGTCTTTGTAAATCTTTTCGATAAATATTCGCTTCTAACTTCAATACAATTTTGCTAAATTATTTTAAGTTAAAAATTTGTCTTCGTCTGCGTCCCAATTTTCATGTAGATCTACTTACGACGATGCTGTCCGGTGATTTTTCACACCATAGGGTTCAACTCAGCCTGTACATGCTAAGGTCATTAGTTTATAAAATCACCGTTCATTAAAAATACATTTTTATCTTGAACGAGTAGAATTTTTCGTTAGTTGTTATCGAGATATGGAGCGAAAATTTGTATTATCCATTTTTGGACATTTTCGCAATGTCCGGTAATTTTGCGCAGAAGAGCACATCCGGTAATACAAAATGGATTTTTAAAACCACGAAAATGTAACCTGAATAACCCAGTCGTTATTTTCCACCCTTAGATCGCCCAAAAGACAGTACTGTGTCGCTAGAGGGCGCTGAATTATTCGAGTTAACCAAAATGATGCTAAACCATGACCATGTCCATGGAATGTTAGAATATTGTGAGGCTCATATAAATAGAGCCATGCCTGATTGTACGTTTTGTCTCATTTTCATAAACTTTAAAAATAAAAATTCTTAAGAAATAACTGTTTAAAGTATATTAGTTAAAGTTATAAAATACAATGTCGATTACCAACGACTTCAATTTGAAACACATTGAGTGAAATAAAGACTACACAAATCACTGGACTGCAAAATTAACCAGGAAGATTTTGGATAATGCTTTTTCTTGTTTGTATTTCTTATTTCACATATAATAAAAGGTCCAACGATGTTGTTCTTTATCTTCGTTAGATGTTTATTATCACATTATTTTAAGTTTATTTTCATAAGATGTGTGTATTATCACATTATTTCAAGTTTATCCTCATAAGATGTGTATTAGCACATGATTTTAAGTTTATCTTCATAAGATGTGTATTAGCACATTATTTTAAGTTTATTTTCATAAGATGTGTGTATTATCACATGATTTAGATGTGTGTATTATCACATTATTTTAAGTTTATCTTCCTTAAGATGTTTATTATCACATTATATTAAGTTTATAGCCTAATGCAACAACACATGCAGTATAAAGACTAATACTAACTTCAAGCTTGTGTCAGGTTTGTTTTATCATAATTATTATACTTTAATCCATTGTTGTTTATTTTGATTTTCTATTTAAGCAATAATCATAGATATATAGCATGATCCATGCATTCTATCTAGACACACTGTTATATTTGTTTCTTGCTTTGGTTAAGTAAATATTCATAACAAAACATTACCATTTCGAAAGTTTTGAAAAATACATTTAAAAACATCTACTCAGTACGTTTTTTTTGCCGCACTCTGATAAGTTTAGCACTTTTAAGTGATATAAGTTTGAAATAGTCTACCTCAAATATAAAACACAGACCATGTTCTTCTATGATCACACGTGAATTATATATATATATATATAACACAGACCATGTTCTTCTATGATCACATGTGAATTACATATATATATATATATAACACAGACCATGTTCTTCTATGATCACACGTGAATTATATATATATATATATATAACACAGACCATGTTCTTCTATGATCACACGTGAATTATATATATATATAAAACACAGACCATGTTTTTTTATGATCACATGTGAATTATATATATATATAAAACACAGACCATGTTTTTTTATGATCACATGTGAATTATACATATAAAACACAGACCATGTTCTTCTATGATCACATGTGAATTATTTATATAAAACACAGACCATGCATGTTTTTTTATGATCACATGTGAATTATACATATAAAACACAGACTATGTTCTTCTATGATCACATGTGAATTATATATATATATATAAAACACAGACCATGTTCTTCTATGATCACATGTGAATTATATATATATATATATAACACAGACCATGTTCTTCTATGATCACATGTGAATTGTTTAATTTTATAAATACGTTGTTGTGTTTTTTTTAATGTGAACACGTTGTTTATATTTGTTACCGAGTAATTAAATTAAAATCATTTCAATGAAACATTTCTTTATTAATTAACTGAAAACCATGTAATGTCATTCATTAAGTTGAAGGAAAAAATGTATACAGTAAATGTGACAAAGTATATGTAGATATAAATAATGACATCCGCTGTTTTCCTTCATTTAGCTAAAATAACTATTTAATTACACAAAATAATAATAGTAATTAATTAGATTTATATTGTGGTAAAACAATTTCCTGACTGGCCGCTCTCTAATTAATCTGAAGATTCTCTTCAGTGTGGACATAATTATGCTGCCAAGATATGACCAGGCCGACATGTATACACTTCAGATATGAATTTGTATATTAAGATGACCTATGACCTATAAATTGCTAGCCTAAACTCTCTGGCGCTGTGGTCAATCCATCAGCCAGGAGTCAGTAATGACACCTAGTGGCATCTCAAGGTGAGATCCACAGAAAACAGAAATATAACATTCTGTGTTTCTATTGTATAGGAAGAAGGAAACGGAGATCTCCCGAATCAGACAGTCTGTGCTAAGAGAGAGAGAGAGAGAGAGAGAGAGAGAGAGCTTGAGCTTTGGCTTTTTCTGTTAGCTGTATACATCTAGGAATTTCAAAGATACACGGAAATAGAAATGCATAACCCTCGATGAGAGAGAGAGAGAGAGAGAGAGAGAGAGAGAGAGAGAGAGAGAGAAAGTACATAAATGATTAAGAAACAAAAAACCAGGATAGAATGAAAACATATAACGTAAGAACTTGAAATATAACACGGCTTACATGTACAAGGAAACACACGGACTATAGATAAAAGTTAATATATGTATGTTTTGTACATATTATTATGACCACCGACACATAAAATACCATCGGAGGAACAGCCAATAAAACAAAAGACCTTGGCAAAATTGCGTATGACCTAGTAACCACGAGCACTATTTCTTACAGTCCTAATACATCAAGAATAACGAGGATTATTATAACCGATTTCTAACGACGGATCACATTGCCTGACATATCATATATTGGAGGGAATATCTGCGTCACGTTCGCCGCGGAAGGAAGAGTTAACGGTCTTAGAACTCTCCACGTTAATACAGAAGAAACATACACTGTTGTGTTATTATTATAGGGGGAAGTTTAGACTTAGAATTGAAGTAGTTTTTTACGTGTTTTTGTGTGTATCAGATGTATATATAATATAAGAAGAGATGGCCCGGGTTTTAAATTAATGTTATATGTTTTGCATATATACATATGTAACTAAACCAATATTTACATATTATATTATATACGGCATGCATTTGCATTTGCTAAAACTAAGTTATTTCGTATGTTAATCAAGCTATACAGACACACTTCCATATTGTAAATAGTATCTTTTATCTACTTAATTTGTGAATGAAAATAATGTAATGGCTAGCAATCGGTGGATACGCTTTAACAAACAATTCATATTATGAAATAATGTTAATATGTGTGTTCGCCAATCATTCCCAAACTAAGTGAATTTGTACGTTCAATTTGAGATTAAATCCATTTCTTATCTTTAGTCAATTCCGTGTATAAATGACATTCTTAATGTGCACTGATTAAACCCATCCCCGGTCTTGTTATAGTGACCCCGAAGAGTGCTCTCCAGAAATCATATTTAAGCATCTCACATAATCAATTTTTTTCCACATTTATAAAGAAACACGTAAAAGATAGGATGTCGTCTATAGAACCAGATCGTTAAATAGCTAAATTAACGTGGCGATTGATAATTAGTCAGTACACGAACTTATCTCGGGGCTTTGGCAGAACTCATTTTCAATGATATTTAATTAAATTAATTTAGTGTGAATCTTACATTTCGAGTTCTTTGAAATCCTAGTTATGTTATTGGAGTTAAATGATATACGTACATAGATAAACAACATATTGTTGTTAAGATGGTTGAATCAAGTTTTGATTTAAAATTGTGTAAATAAAGCAAAAAGAAAATTTATTGCTTTCAGTTTTTACCGCAAATGTTTCCAATTTCGTTGTTTACATAATTCTTTATTGGTATAGCAAAGTAAGAGTAAATAATTATATTCTGACGCAAATTTCATATTTAATCGAAACCAACAGAATACATTATTTAATTTTTCTAACCAAAAGTACGAATATACAAGTTAAAGTCAATTTAATATTCCGATATAAGGGTTTTTTTGTTTAAAATACTCCATACTTCAGTTGATGTATTTTCAAGTAATTTATGAAATGAGTTTTATTCTTTAACTCGAGATGTTACTCAATAATATTAATTAATGTTTCAAAAATTGTTTGAATGCAAGCCTGCATTTTCATGAAGATTTAACAATAAATGTACGTCTTAATTTTGTATGTATAAATATTATTGTTCAAAGACAATATAACAAAAATTGAAGATAATTGGCAAACCTGTTGTGTTGTAGCTTAGCGCCGAGGTGTAGTAAATAACCACAGAGTCCCAAAGGAGAAGTGAAACGTTATACTGAGTCAGCGTCGTAATTTGTTGAAACAATTCGGAAAAGATCTTTCCATATCTTTCCAAGATCTTTTAATATTAAACAGCAATATGCACTTTCAAGACGACGATTTTTAGACTAATGTATAAAAATAACTAATAAGGCAATTTTATTTAAAGCATTTATTTGTATTATTATGATAAGTTGTTTATAAAGCAAGTTAAATCTTATCTATTATATTTAAAAAACAAAAAAAACAAAAAAATTGGCCTAGCTTTGCAATTGAAAAATGGGATCAATACACCAAGAATTCACTAAGCAAATATACAAATAAAACAAAAGTGATTTGGTTTAAGTGTCTCCTGCCAACATTTTTTAAAACCATAAACTCCCATTCATGATAAACTTATTATTTCTGAATATATTTAAAAACAATGCACACCTTTGCATTTATAAAGAAACTCATGAATATGCAAATAATAGCAATGCATCGGAACGTTTTTGTATCGTCGCGTCACATGTAAATTTCTTATGACAAAACATGGCGGTTGACAATTTGTAAACAAATCAGGACAGTGCAATGTATCTTATATGTCGGTTTCATGTTGCAAAATCCAGGACTGAAATTGATTACTAACGATAAAAAGAATACAAAGGTACTATATATGATACTATAGTCACTAAAACTGCCGAAGGAGGAGCGCGCTGTCAACGTTTTGACGGGGGCCAAGAAGATGTCCCTTCTTCTATGTTTAGGAATTTTCTTTCACTCAATAACTGCCAAAAGACCCGGAAAGGAAATCTAAATCAATTGGTAAAGTAACCATTTACCGTAATCAGATTCGACGTCGTAACGTTTGTAGTGTCATTCGCTCTCCGATTGTGACAGCATTTAGCACGTGAGAAAAATGAGACATTCTACGCACACGTGTAAATCTTCAAAACGAAATCCCATTCATCACGGCTGATCCGAAACATGTTCGTCTTGAAAACATAACTTTTTAAACCGATCAAGGCGAAAACCCCGATCAATGTCATCAACCAAGACTGTACATACATGCACAGTTAAGTAAACTTACCTTAAATGGGGCCAAACTTGTCAGGGAATCCTATGCCGATTTTATATCCCCTTAATTGAGATGGTTAGGGGCTGGAAGACTGCCCATGTGTCAAAATGCCGACAAGACTCGATCGACAAACAGAACATGTCAAGAAGATTTCATATATTTTATGGTTTTGTATTTTTCTATCAGATTTGGATGACATTGATGTGTGTCGGTGTGTTCAGCTCTCCGCGAACCATAAGTCAGCGAGAGGGCGGAGCCTGCAGTCAGTTGGGCTGATTTGAATTGTAAATGTATCTAACGCAGCGCAACTATATTGAATTAAGAGTCGGTAGCTATGGAAACATTATCAGTTTTTGTTGCAGATATAAGTTACCAAAAACAAGCCGATTGGCAGAATTTGGAATCTCTTTTAGTGCCGCTTTAGAGAAGCCAGTTATGGAACAATATAGCTGTACGTAGGTTTATCAATGCGGTACAGATTTAATTTTTGAAATGGTATATTCCCATTTTTGCTTTATATTTGCCTAAGTTTTATTTTGTTCCTTATTACATTTGAACTTTCTTGTCAAAAGATATTGGATATGTTACGTTCATTTAAGGAGAATTTCATCAGAGAATCAACGACTCTTTCAATAATAAAATAAAGCAACCAACGGCATTATAAATTTGTAGAATATAAAAACAAATTAATGCATGCAATACCATAGAACTACAGCAACGGAAGAACCAAGACTAGCCCATACATTCTTATATTCCTTTACATACTTAAATGTGGATTCGAAAAATTTAAGACAATACTGACTCCCGTGGTGGGATGAAGCTAAAATTCAAGTTTTAACCCTCATACCCAGCATGATAGCACTAGCATATAAGGGTCATGTTATTGTATTAGGAAATCAAAAATGATACAATTTTCGTTTAAAACCGGGAATAAATATACCGAAATACAATATATTTAATAAAGTAATTGCATACTCACATTAGAAATGAAAGTATGCAAAATACATGGGAAAATCATGTCAGCGAAATCATGAATGCATTTTTGTTTTACATCTTTTTTTATGCTGAGATGTTAGAAATAAATACTTAAGGCAATGTCCATGCAAAATTTAGAAACTTATACTTTGTCATAGCACATTGGGAGATATCCAACTTCAACCAATTAAATCATCGTGTATTATTTGAATTCTGATCCCGCATGTTTAGCTTGCTGTCCCGTGTCTTCTTTAATTATACTGATGATTTTTTTTTTTTAAAAATCTTAGACATCATAGAAATGATACAAAACGAAGGAATATGAATTAAATAAATCCATACAAAAATAAACAGGATTTATAAAATATCTAGGGACCACGACTGTCGGATAACGGACTGTTAAAGTCATCCTTTACGTTGTGGATTCAGAGTCTTCCTTAATACCATGAATAATTATCAGTTCAACCATCGCGATGACACATATTTCATGTTACTTTTATGTTGTCATCAGTTTGTCATAGATAAGATTGGTGTTATACAGTAGTGGGGGTCTGCTATGATATCATAATTATCATACCTCCTCCAAATCGATAAGGAGATGGGAAGCATGGACAGAACAAATTCAACGAAATGACGTCAGCTGAAACATTGTTATTAATATGTAAACTAAAACAGACCTTCGAACTGAACTTTTATGTATCTTACTACGATATTCGCACGATTATTTTAGTATTGAAATATTTACCAAATTTGATAATCCGCTTTTCAGTCTGTATCCAGGTCCTGTCAATTTTGTTTCCAGGTCTTCAGTCTGTATCCAGGTCTTGTCATTTCTATTTGCTTTTTCTCTTGGTCGTCCGTTGGTGACGTTTACGATGAGGCCGGACATGCGTTGAATCTCCGACGAGTGGTTTATCACACGCATCTTTTAGATTTTACTTTAATTTGATAAATGCACCAGATTGAATCTTTAGTCCAAAGTCTATATAGATATAACGAGTTATTTCAAAATAAAGAAAGTATACATCCTCTTTGATTTGAGCAAGAGTGAAGCGTCGCTCTATAACGGGTTTTGTTCTAGAGTTCCCAATTCATATAACATCACATTCTTTCTATAATCACTTTAAGGTTTTTGTTTTTTGTTTACAGTCAATAAAATATACCCATTTTTTTATGACGAGTACTATATACTAGCAAGTATCTATAGACTTAAATGTATCCAGTGCTTTAAAATTACCATCAACATTTGCAAGGTAGTTCCCCTTGAGGGACATATGAGGTTTCAATGTTGTTTTGATGTCAATAATAGTACAATATATATAGAAAATGAGTAGAACTATTTTTTACATACATTTTTATTCATATACTGTATAATCCTAAATAAAGATGATTCAAGCGTAAAAATGGTGTGTCATCAGTTTCCTTTTTAAGTTAATAAATGTATATTTGGTTCTTTTGATTGTATGCCTCCAACGTTTTCACATTGTTTTCCCATGGACTTACGGCTTTTGAAGATCGTCTTGGTTTTTCGTATTTACTATTTTGTTTTTATTTGAGTTTAACATCACTTCACAATCCTGTAGTGATATCACGACGAAAGACCACATGCGAAAATCTGCTGAAAGGACGGTCGAGAAGCGACAACAAGTAAAGGAGGTAAAGAAAACAAGATAGTAGAGAAAGAAGGATGAAAACATGCAACGACGATGCCGCCTTATCTTCTCGAACGTTATATGATCATTTTTAAAGTGCAAAGGGGTTAATATACCTGTAAACTGGAGCGCCTACTTCGTTTTTTCATCCCAATGTCATGTCGATCTTTGTCAGGTCTCTACACTTCAATTTGTCTGACACATGGGCGACCCTAACAGAAACATAAACTCTGGTCCGCATACCTTTCATATTAAAGTCAAAATGTTATAAAATGTTCACATCATTAATGCTTCAGTACTATTATGAATCAAAGAAGGAGACCAAACAACGATCGCTAACACCAAGAATGAATAAAAGTCAAAAAATATAAATGAATGTTAAATTAACCTGTGATTCAAGGCACCAACTCATTAATGTGACCAGTCTATAAAATGCTTGCACAGACAAGCCTCCGTTAGAGGCAAGCAACAAGCAAAATTATTGGTATATAACAAACTTCATTATTTTAAAAACTAACACAAGGAGAGCGCTGTGTTTACTTGGTAAGCGAATACTTTTGACCAATATTACCGAAGCGCAACTTGATGACACTGCAACACATTCGGGTAATGATTAAAATAAGTTCAAAATAGACAGGAAAAATTAAGCATTTGTATTCCTGTAAATTCCTTGGCTGTGGAGACCCCGGCATTAGTCACCAGCGCACAATTGAATTATTAAATACTTTTATATCCAGCTTTTGTGAACATTTATTCTTTATGTAAAAAACTACAATACAGTGTTTGTGTACGACAGACACACGTGCATTGTTTGTGAATTACGTCACTCAGTTATTCCCATAAAAATAGTTTGGACAAAAGCCACATGATTGCTTCCTATTCTTCCCCGTTATCTCACGCCAATGTGCTATATATGAAAAGTTAGATTGGGGCGAAGGAATTTGTATGGAATGTCAGCAGTGACAACACATTTGTACTAACATGCACGCAGACGATACCGTCCTCTAGCAGTGATACAGACAAAATCAGGATACCAGAAAAACTCGGAAAGATTGATTAAGAAATACCAAGAAAGTTGCAGAATCCAGTCGTCTTTTAAGGACAAAGAAAAACCAGGGCACAAGAAAAGGTCTGAAAGACTGACTTAGAAAGACCAAGATAATTTGTAGGATACAGTCGTCTAATAGTGATAAAGAGAAAACCAGGGCACCAGAAAAGGTCTGAAAGACTGACTTAGAAAGACCAAGATAATTTGTTTGGCATTGTTGTTCTTAAACTGTTCGATGTTGTTTTAGGTTTGGACCAACGTCTGCTAACTTTGGAAGATAAAACCGAAAATTATCGATGCAAACTAAATGGAAATAATAACTTAACAACTAACACCTGCGCCTTCCAAGGAAAATTCGCATTAAAAATATTCCAAGACCAGGGCAAAACTAACAACTTTCCTAATGTTCTTAAATGTTGACAAAAAACCCAATGACTTGATACAAAACGGCAACCTTTAACACACGACTTCCTTTTCTAGAAAAATAACTACATTTAAAGAAATACATTGGCATCAAAATTATGTTGTTTTCGCTAGTTCTCATGCCTACATGGTCATTGATTGTTCTCTCCTTGGAAAGGTGAGGGTCAAATTCCAAAAAACGACCAGAACGTGTTATTAATAACGATCGAATGGAAGCTGTAATGGCGAAAAAGGCAACACTTTAAAATCCTTTAAAAGAGTAGCCTATAATTATGCTGTCAACAGCGTACCGTGCACCGGTAAAAGAACCGACCGTCAAAGGGCAATGACAAAAGCACAACGTCCGAATGAAATACATAGCACAGACAATTAATTTATTTCTCGAAAGAAATAACTACGTATTTCGTGTTCTTGTAAGCCGAACAACGACATATTCAGCTTTTCTGAAAGGAAATATAGTACGACATTTAGTTTGTGTCTAATTTTTGATTTTTCCATGTAATACTGACCAATGCGATCATGTTGTTAGCTGAACTCGAAAGCCTGTTTGCGTACGCGAGAGGTTGTGTTATCATACACAATTTTAATGTTTGGTGACATTTTTGTTCATCATAATGCATTCATGTTGCAGGTAGCTGTAATTGTGTTGCCAAAACTACCAACGCCTTTCAAGTGTGAAAAGGAATGCGTTCTTTTAGAGTTACAAAACTTGACTACAACATAACCTCTGTAAATTTAAACATTTTCCAACAAATAAATTGCAATTTTGTTACGTTTCTCCCAACAGCGCTGCACTGATGTCATAAACAGTCTAGCCTTGTCGGAAAGCCATTTTCCCCAGACAGGAAGTGACGTATGTTGTAGCTCCTCGCAGGAATTAATCATCTTTATGCAAACTATAAATATTGTTTTTCACATACAACAGAGTGCTTGAACATTAAAAATTTATTTATCATTAAAAGTCCGGAATTTGTGCGTCTCCCGAGGTACCGTTCGAGTCCATTATTCATGGGCACTTGGAACCACACTGTTGGTATTGGATTACCTTGTCGACATTTTGCCATTTTGCTATTTTTCGAAAACTAATGGAATCAACTAAATCCTATTATTCCTCCTGACCATAAGACATTGTACCGCACATCCTTCTGTTTTTATTGAATATCACCAATGGCGTTGCTTATAATCTTATTTAAAGGTTTTGTGTAATAAGATAAAAGTGTGATATAGTTCATACGTGCGCACTCGTTTAACACAAAGCAAACAGTAAACGCATCGCTGTTATAAAATATTCAATAAAAGCCAATTTTCCTAAGGTTTTTGATGTGGATGCATACTCAAATATTCAAATTAATTTGATCATTACAACGATTCTTGATGTCGAGAAATGCTCAAATATTCAAATGCAAGTTATCAATGTGATGCTATCGACAAACAGTTGAAGCTATCAAATAACACTTACATAAAGGGAAATGAAATGCATAAAATATGTTTTATTTGGACAAGAACGATTACTGTGAATACGAATGAGAGAGACAAAAGACGAAATTGGCACCGGAACAAAAAGCATTGACAAACTTTAGCATCACCAAAAATCAACACAGAAATGAAACAAAATGGACCGAGCAAAAGAAATCGGTCAGAAATAGTTGACGCGTTGTAAAATCATGGCTATGTGTGAATCAAATTACAGATTCTAAAAACTCATAATGGCGAATATAGATTTACATTGAACTATTGATTAAATTAATATATCATAATGAATATACTTGTGGAGAATTTGCTTCTTTGTCGATCGTGTTGACACAGTTTTAACGATTACCTTTGCAAATTCCGGTGCCAATTTTGGTTGTTTTGATTCTTGTTCCCGTTGCTGCTCCTCGTCCTTTCCTTGCACCTGATTTTGTATTGTCAAAATTGCAACATGACATAGGAGATTGCATCCTTGCAAAATTCGTTTTCATTTTCGACGATGATTTCGTTGAAATTTTGGGTTTAACGTTGTGTCGATTGTGTCATATTGCGACATAAGATCAATCACAGAGGTACTATGTTTTATTACATTTTTGCGTAACTTCATTAATTTTTCCGGCATACGATAACAAAACAGGATGAGTAGAGTCAATAGAACGAGAGACAATAACTGCATTAAACAATTCAACACCAGAATAAAAGAAAATAAATAACGTAACAATAATCCAAAAGACAAGTTATACATGTGGACTGACTTTGGACGGTTACCAAACACGAAACCAGGTTGCGTGATTAAACCGGTAAATTGATGCCTCAACCTGCCCATTTCCCGCATAAGAGAAGAAGTCTGCAGTATAGAAATACATTTAAATTTGGTATAAATACACTTCATAGCGCTGTCAATCATTTCAATAACCGACCATTCACATCGATTGTCCATAAAAATCTAAACGAGTAAAACATATATACATATATACAAAAGGCAATTGGAAACCCGAAAATTGGAAGTAACCAAGTAGCATAAAGCCGAAAACAGTGGCTAATACATGGTAGATCTATATATAGTTAGGATATGAACAATCAGTGTGCTTTTAGACAATATTATGGCAGTCAGGAAGAGAAGCGTTAACACACATAACGGAAATGGAGGTACATGAAGGAGTATGGCCTCATGTAACGGCGTTACCGCCTGTTATTATCAAACTTTACATCGGACAATATCATTGTTCATTGGACCAACAAATTAGTTATCTCTATGAGGGACGTGTCAATCTTTATCTGGCCTCTACCCTTCAACCTTTTTGACACCCGACCAGCAACATAAACTTTAGCCAGCATAGCTGACGTATTTATCAATGCTCTCAAACCATATGGAGTGAAAGGAATGAGTACACTAACGTTCCTACGGTAGTTTTAATGATACATGCTCGGTAAATAAGCTTGGTATATGGGAATCTCGAAGTAACCAAACTCGTCTTAAGAAATGTACAATGTCAAAACCAGCAGTACAGCACCTAAACTCTAATCAGTAAGATGGAAACTATCCGAGGAAAAGCTTTCCAGTAATGTCTGTTCCTACAGTATCAAATTTGGAACTTATCACAAATAACTATCGCGCCGTTTGACAAAAATATCAAAAGAACCAACACAACGGAACTTTGATTTCTGAGACTTTATCAGCAAAATCGATCTTAACCACTTCTACTTGTGAATTATGGTTTATAATAAACCGTTGAAGTGGGGGACAACGGAGTCATTCAAGCATGAACCAATTTTTGCGGAATTGTTCTGTTTGGCGTGTCTGTGATTGGGAAAATACTATGTATCATTGGATTTCCTTTGGGTGGGATCGTTGTTATTAAAATAAAGATCCCCGATCACTGTCCTTATCTACAAGTTTAACTAAATTAATAAAGCTCTCTCTAATCCCGCGGGATGCGTCTCATCTTAGATATTACTTATGCAAATTAGAATCGTTTACACTAGAGCGCACATTTCTATGACGTCATTATTCATTTTTCTATACAGTGTGCACAATCTTTTACAGTTTGAACTTATCGAATTTACTTGTTTGCATACTGAGATTCTAAAAACATTACGAACTCAATGGAAATGCCAGTCTTGCAATTTTAAACAACGGTTTGGTAGGTAAAATTCGATCGTAATGAAGTAATTGTGAAAATTAACCAAACATCCAATATTATTTGACCGCTGGTTTGGAGTTGAAAACCGTCATTTGATATGCAAAATTAGTATTGTTATGTAAATGCAGTGTTTTGTTCCAGCACTGAACATGGGACGGGCCTTTGGGACAGCCATAATTACCCATGGCACCGTCTTTTATTTCACTGTTGTTTACATTCATTGACAATATTGACCCGGGCTGATTAGTTCCGAGTTACGGTTATGCCGAATGGAAAATGCAATTAGTGTTAAGGAAATAGGAATGAAGACATTTACAGACCTCCGATTTCCTTTGTTTACGTCTAATGTAATGATACAAAGGAAAGCCTAGTTATATTATTCTGTGGGTGTGAATGCTTAGTGCTCTAGAGTGAATCCTTTTCGAGACAATAGCAAACAAATGTTGAATATTCAAAAAACCTTTTTGCCATACAAACAAATGTTGAAATGAGGGAGATATTGTATCAATTTTTAAGGAATATGCTATACTTGAGTTGTGAAGTCTTAATTAAGTCTACTTACAAGCTGGTTATAAAGGTTAGGTACTACGATCATGCACGTTGCGTTACAAAACTCTAATGAGTAGCGATATAGACATTTCAGCATTTTATAGAAAAAACCGTCGATAACCACCATAAGTCGGTACTTTTGAATTGATAGTTTAGAAGATGACTTTTTTACTCTGATTCTGTACTCAATACACGTATATTGGCTCTGATCCTGTACTCAATACACGTATATTGGCTCTGATCCTGTACTCAATGCACGTATATTGGCTCTGATCCTGTACTCAATACACGTATATTGGCTCTGATCCTGTACCCAATACACGTATATTGGCTATGTTCGATGTCATTTTCCCCAATGATTATACTCTTGCCTTTTCCCTTGAAGTATTACCGTTTTTAAAAGTTCCCCTCTAATGTTGTGGTCTAATGAAATACATATCTAAAACACTTCTTGGTTGATTTGTTTTACTATAATAATAACATTATCATTGCATATAGAATTCATGTTCATATTGAACATTATACAACCATTTTTGATGTTTGAAAGACAATTCAAGCTGATACAAAAAGCAATTTTTTTTAGAAATTAAGAAATATTGTGATAAATTGTTTATCATACAAGAGTTGTAAAATTGTTTTCTTTTAAAAATAAATCTGTCACGATCTCCTAAACATCAACTTGTTACGTACAAACAATCCAATGTTTATTGCTTATTACAATTTTGTTACGTATTAACAATTTTTAATTAGATAACTAACGACCCATCACTAATATTCATGCCATATAGGCATGTAGTGACATTATGGAAGTTTCTTGACAATAATTACAACTTATATTTATGCTAATTCAAACCAAAACAGAAAGGTTCACTAATTAAAATGTCGTAATATCAGTTTGACCTCTTTAATTTTCCCGACCACGAGAACAATAAATTCCGCCTTTTGATTTACATATGTAAATGACAACATGCATTAGCATACGTAATGAAATGTATTTTTACAACAACAAAAAATGTATTTTTATACTCTAGTACAATGAACCGTGAATTCATGTAGTGTTCTATGTCAATCTTGTTTAAACTAGAACACCCACCATAATCTGGAAATTTAACATGAAATAAAAAATGAAGCATAATATTGACGAACATTGAGCAAGTAAAGCGTACAACATGAATATGGATTAGGCATGGCTTAGAAATACAAGACAGTCAGGGTGGCTTTAGTTTTGCAAACCAAAGCACTCACTACGGTAACAGTTTAATTGCTGACCAGTATTTTAAAAATAGTAATTTTCCAAAAGTATTTCTCTTGAACATAAATCCCAATGTCAAAAAAGATGACGTTACAAATCAGGTTATCGAAAAGACTACAACCAACACGAAATTCATTTTGTTCCTTAGAAGTATCTCTTCCTCAAAATTTCGCACTTGATGAGTTTTCCTAAAATCTTTTTGATAGCGCAGTTTTAAATTTTCTTAACAGTCCCCACGATTCACGAAACAAGCCCAAATGTATACAAAAGTAAAAGTAAACTGTAGTGTGAAATGGTTAACAACATGTTTGTTACTTGGCCTTAACTTGACTAGATCTTTTTCCAAGTGCTTTACACCTTATCGTGGTTGGGAGGTGTGAGTGTATCGATGACCTTGAGAGCTCTGCTGGCGGAACTTCAGTTCCTGTTAGGGTCACCCAAGTCAGACAGGTTAAAAGGTCGATGCCAGACAAAGATCAGCACGTCCTTCGTAGGGGATGCTAAGCTGGCGGTACCGTGTGCAGGGATTTTTTAACCCCCTGTCACGATAAAGATCCCCATGTAATGTTCGATAAGAGTAGGCGGATACGCTGTTTAATGGGCCCATCCTTCTTTCTGAACTATCCCTATTGCTTTGCTTTCCCGTTACTGTCGCCGCTTCTCTTCCTTTCCTATAGTTGGGTTTTTCACCTTTGGTCTTTTGTCACGATATCAGTGAAATACTCTGGAAGTGAAGTTAAGCTCCAATTAAAAAAACAAACAACTATTTCACCTTGTTATGCTTTACGGTTGTTGTTTTGTTCTTTTGAATGATGAGTTTTTAATGTTTTTCTTATCATTATAGTTTTTAGCATTTGCTTTGTCTGGTTAGAATTATCCTCATCAAACCTGTTTAATTTGATTCAAGTTTAATTCCTTACATTCCGGTGCTTAATTGTTTGACGCAGCTATTGTTTGTTTGTCAATGTATCTGGTTCTGTTAATTCCACTCTTCCTGGTTTTTTTTAATACGATGTGACAAAGATATATGAAATGTTGAAGTCAGAAGTAGATATGTATTTGACTCCATCGCGGACACCTTGTTTCGTTTCTAATTTTAAATAGAAGTTCGTGATGTTTCCTTTTTTAGTTAATAATTTAATTTTTGTTCTTTTTTTTGTTTGCGTCCCACGTTTTCCTTTTATTATCCCATGTCCATTGTCTTTTGAATATTGTCTTGGTTTGTCGTATTTACTTCTTCATGGTTTAGTTTCCCAACTCTTGCAACTCCAAAAGTTTTTATTGAGCAGATTCGCATTACATTTTTAAACGACGTGATTGTTACAGATGTTCAAACTTATGTTATGTGCTTGAAAAGAGAGAATGTGGTAAACCAAAGTTGTCCATAAAGCGAAAATTATACGTGGCGATATGCATGTTTGGCAACCAGTATACCGTTGGAATATCCGATTCATCTATGCTTATGATGAACATTTGCAAACAAGCAATTCAATCGTCAATACTGTTGTTTGGAGTTTGCTGTGTTACAATATGCGTTAATATTAGTAAATGCATGGATTAAAGTGGTAATATAGTAGACTTTTCATCAATGATGAAATTAAAGCGTTATGATATGTAGGAGACTTAGGCTGTTGAAATAAATGGGGAATGGACTCAAGTTTGTTTTTGAAACAGAAATAAGCAATTCTGAGGATTTTATTGCTTGCATTCTTGAGGGTGTATGCTTTTTAAGATTCACACTGCATTTGAGGTATGTAAGCAGTGCCGTAGCCTGCGGGGGGATGCCCCCCAAGAAATTTGTTAATTTATCATCTTTTTTATAACAAAATTCCCGGCATATCAGCAAATGTATATGTGCGGCAGAAAAAAACTGTTTTGCCCACCCCACACTGACTTACCCCAGGCTACGGTCCTGGTAAGAAGAAATGTGAAAGTTATATTATTAACAGAGAATTATATCTATTGGTGACTCGTTGCAATTTGCAAGTTTGTATTTTTAGAAAGGTGTTTGTAATTGTATTGTAATTTGTGTATATTAATTGCAATTTAACGTTTGTTGGCGTTTTTTGTTGGTCATAAGTCTCTCTGATTCGTTCTTATTGTCTTCAAATGAAAGCAATATAAGAACAATACCCCTTGCGAACACTTTCCAAATAGTTCAGGTCTAATTTAAGATTGGCCATCAACGGTCTCTCAATAGAAAGCGAATGAGCAGAATACAGCTGGAAGGGGCATGCCATTGACACAAGTAAGACGGATAGCTGTGTGTATTTTTCTTTCTATTACTGTTTAACTTTACTTCTACAATCTTTCAGTCATATTGTTCGCCACGAAAATATCAAATGAGAAAACGGCAGCGATAGAACAGAAAGAGCAACTGCAAGAGGAACGAAAATGTGAAAAAAGAGCTAATGCAAGAATGCAGATGAACCTATACAACGGCGTTATCGCATACTCTTGTCAAAATATACATAAACATCTCTACTGTGTCATTGGGTTCAAAATCACTATGAATGAGACCGTCAATTAAGATTACCACTTAAGGACGTGACACCTGTTGTCTGGCATGCACCCTGCAACCTTTTCGACTTGGGAGTGACCCTACCAGGAACATAAGTTTCATCGAGGCAATCTAACCTACCTAGTGCAATAAGATGTCAAACACAGGGAAATGTGGAAGGTGTTTCATATGCATTAGTATAGAAAAAACATAGATTGGACACGCATACTTCAAAAAGGGATACTGGCGTCAACAGTCATATC
>JAUMGZ010029421.1:0-19676 GCA_032359645.1 Pododesmus macrochisma | reverse complement strand
GAGGCAGAAAAGTCGGTGTCAGTGGTGTCTTTTATCTCAAGTTCCGGAGGATATATCATGTTCACGTAATCACCAAATTGTTTATTCTTCAGTGACAAAACGTCATCTATGTAGCGAAAAGTGAAATTAAAAGACTTTGCCAAAGTCTTTCTCTTAGAACAGAGTAGCTTTTGGATAAACTCTGCCTCATATAAATACAGAAAAAGGTCCACTAGCAGCGGAGCGCAATTAGTCCCCATGGGAATTCCAATAGTCTGCTAGAAACCTGGCCTCCAAGTTCATCAAATATGTTGTCGATAAGAAAATTCAGCATTACAACAACATCGTCTTCAGTATATTTTTGTTTTGCGTCCGAGTCGCCTTTGACAAAGTATGCATTCGTGGCTTTAACTATAATGTATTTATACCTGCGATTGCCTGCTTTACCCATAAAAGCATGATATACAAGATCTTTGAGTCTAGATTTTAGCTTATTGAATCAGAAGTAAAATTTGAATCGCAATACTTGCCATGAATAAACAGTAATGTTTCATATAAAAGATGTTTTTCAGAAGTAGTAACTTGAGCTAACTGGGCGCCATCTTGTTCACAGAGCTGTTTTGAAAGGGAATGGTTTTGACGTGTGTCAGAGATTTTGTAACATACGTTAAAATGTTGGTAAACACTGCCATTCGTAAAGGAGTATCCATTTGTTGCATTGCATTGAGTAGCTGATGAAAAAAATGAAATAAAGTGTACTAACATAAATTTACAAAATTGGAAACTAAAACATATGGAACGCCAATGTGGCCAAAATTCGAACTTACTTTATGCTTCATTCTTAAATACATCTTGCTTCAAGCCATATTTCACATGCTTTATAATAATATTCAACATGCAACATGTTATGTTTCTATGATATGCCAACGGGGTCAAATTCGAATTTGCTTTATTCTTAAACATTGCATGCTTCATTCATATATGCTTTACGCTTCGTTCTTAAAAATGTTACATGTTTCATGCTTTGCATTACAAAGTGTTATTGCATTTCCAGTTATTGCTTTCGGATATCTGCATTCTGATTACGACTCGGACCTCTGACCAGATCGACCGACAGTGATGCGCTATGTTTCACCAGTCTTGACCGTGAGTTATGCAAATATATCTTTAGGGCTGTTAGTAGCTCAGAATCTGAAAGCAATATCTGGAAAGGTACTAGCACATTGTAATGCAAGTTAGGTATGGATATAGAACATGTTCACGTTGAATATTCTAATGAAAAAAGAACGTAACTTGATGTATTTAAGAATGAAGCATAAAGCATACGTTGAAAAAATTGTTTAATTAGAGCTTGACATCACTTACAGGGTATTTCACCGATATCGTGACAAAGGACCAAATATATTGAATGAAGCATGTAGCAATTAAGAATGAAGAATAAAGCCAGTTCGAATTTTGACCCCGTTTGGCACGTTATGGAAATATAACATGTTATATGTTAGATATTATAATGAAGTATGTAGAAACACCATAAAGCATGGTGCATTTAAGACAGAGGTATACAGCAAGTTCCATACAAACATGCCACTAATAAATATAATATATATTAGAAAAAAAACCCAATAATCTTTGTGAGAGACCCTTGTTCGTCATTCAAGGTCTTTCAAGTACGCCGCAACATATTAACGTCAAAGATTTGAACGACCGCTTTTAATATACAATCATATAGTTGTCAAACTTTCCTTTGGATGATTGTTTTTTTCTTTTACCTTAATTGCTTGGATAGTTCATTAACATACATCTTAACTTTTAAGTTATTTCTCACCGTTTACCAAACTCACGTTTTTATTAAATTACACAGTAAGCGATAAATATTGACAAATACGACATTCTGTGATATATTAGAAAAAAAGATCAAGACGATTAATAATTGAAGACCAACCTGTCTTTAAAATGATGGGGTAACATATGTATGAAAAACCTAATAAAAGTGATGGAAGCTTTCAAATGTCTAAATTGTGACATTTGAAAGTTCTGATTACAATTGACAAATCGTAATGATAATGCATGCGTTTTGTGTCGACAACAGAATGCGAATAATCATTAGAACGAACACAATGACACACAATATAAGATAAAATGTTATCAACAATATAAGTACATATTTGCGATTGTATAACAAGAGTTCATGGAAGTGTCGATATATTTATGGTTTTACCTGCGCAGAAAAATAACCTTCTTGTCCATGTGCCATCAGCTTTGCATGTAATTGTGGCATTACCACGTAAGATGTATCCTTCTTTACAACTGTAAGTAATACTTGACCCAACGGCCCTCTCCCCTGAAGCAGTGTGGGTGTGGTAAACAGTGCCGGGGTCGCTACATTCTAAGTTTGAAAAGACAAGGTGCTTTTATTTATTTTTAGTTAACATACTTTAACCGAGACTAAGAGTTATTTCCTCTTTGATAATCATGACTAATTAATATATTTATAATTGATTTTTCTTTTGAAATACAGGTAAACTATTCACATATATAACACATGTGAGAATGAAGGTATATTGATAGCGTTTGACATCACCGTTCTCAGAAGAAATGTGAATCGGCAGGCCTTTGTGACTACTGCGTTTAAATTTAATTTGAGATATTGCATCCTCTAACTATATAAATCAACACGTGGACATACTTTTTGAAGAGAATTTGATTCTATATATAATTCATTAATACCGATACGTTTTAACAGTAGCAATTAAATTTGATATGCGTTCTGATTCAATCAATATATTTTTCAAAGGTTTCTAAGTCTGTCTGAATGACTTACTAATCTTGGGGATTATTGTGACACCAATTTAATTCATTTTTCATTATTGTGCTGAATTGTTTGATGCGTTTATTGTTTGTTTGTCAACTGGTTTTGTTCTGATGATTCCACTCATCTTGATTGGTTGTAGGCATTGCTACTAGAAGTATTATCGAAACGATGTAAAACGTTATATTTAAGTACTAAAGTGTGTAATGAAAGATAACAGTTATGCTCGCACACAATGGTCAATGATTATAGTTATGCTTACTTACCAGTTCGAATACAAATCGTGCTTCCTTTGGATAAGGCAATACACTTGTGTCCAATCTCGCACTCATGCGAAGCACACATTCCTGCCAAAGACTTAACAAGAAACTTTATATTAATGCCATAACAAACACGTGTTCATATAACACTTAGTTTCATGAAGATATTTGAGGTTCACCAGAACACTGCCAATAATGCAAGTATTCGTAGATGACTTCTTCGTCGTTAATGTTAAAAAAAACCACTGTGCATAATATTTTTCTTTAAATATTGTATGTTCTGACAAAAGATACCTGGTGAATCTCTGACCATAAAAATGTGGAAATATAACAGATTGAATTGTATGGTTCAATAAAAAAGAAAATAATTGTCTAAAATATGAGGTGCACAATTTCTTTTACTATTTTAGAAATATTTTTCCAAAGGACTTTTTGAAAACTTTAGGTTATTGGATTATATAATCGTAAGAGGTACTAGTAACCAGTCAAACTACTCGCTCAACTGCCCCATTTACATACTTATATAACACGCCCGCTGTGGTATGGCATTGCAATGCTGTGTACATACATGCGTGTCAAGCACGTTATAGGCCTAGCTGCATGATAAACACATTATTATAAAATCTCACGTCTGACTTTTTATTAATTTAAAAATAATATTGTAGTACTGTTTCATGATCATTATTTACACACTTGTTATAAATTACAAATTATTGTTGGTGTAAATAGTTTTCAGCACCGCAGCTACGCAGGACGCAGTGTCAAATCCTAAACCTATACAATAGAATGGACCGGATCCTGCCGGCCCATAATTAAACAACTGTCTAACTCATTACAACACCTGACAGATTTTCTAAAACATCAAAAATGTTTTATTCCTGTCTGCAAATGCAGTGTTTTGATATTACCGAATATGATAAATAATGAAGAAGTATATATCCAAAAAACAGTATGAATAGGATCAACAGAACGAGAGACATTGACAAACAAACAATAACTGCGTCAAACAATGAAGCACCGGAATGTAATTAATTAAATCGACATCACAACAATCATCACACAAAAACAATTAACCCTTCAAAATGATACACGTTTTCAACCCTTCCAAAAATCAAATGATACAGTGTTTAAACTTTCTAAAAAACAAGTGATACAGTGTTTATATTCCTTTTCTTACAATGGTTTAACGTTTATCGTCCATCCAACAACCAAGTGAAACAATTGTTTACTCATTTTAAAACCCAATTAATACAAAGTTTGTAATCCATCAAAAGTTCATTTGATCCAAAGTTTGTATTTCTTTCAATAACCATCAAGCTATACATTTTGAATTTTTACAATACACAACGTATTAAATCAAAGTTCTTAACCCTTCAATATTTAAAAGATAAACAGGTACGTGATGTATTTTTACAATACACAAAGTTTTAAATCAAAGTCTTCACCCTTCATAATTTAAAGATATACTTGTACATTATGTATTTTTACAATACACAAAGTATTAAATCAAAGTTCTTCACCCTTCAATATTTAAAAGATATACATGTACATGATGTATTTCTCCCAAAATCAAATGTTATAACGATTTTAAAAACCAGAGATCCAGAATTGTTTATGTTTCCAAAGTTCAAATTATTTGTAATCCTTTAACAAGAAACCAAATGATAGAAAGGTAGTATTCCTTCTAATTATGTATACAATCTAAACACAAATTGTCACAATATATATCACTTTCTTCTAAAAACCATTTGACCTTAAAGATTTTATTTCTTCTAAAAATAAATTAACACGAAATCTTAATTTCCGATAAAACCAACATATTCAATATTTTATATTCTATAAATTAAATAGAAAAATGTTTCTAACAAAAAATGTAGAAAATAGCAAAGTTATGAGGGTCCCTTCGATACGTTCTGGCAGAAAAATGTATACAGTCTAACAACATGAGGATATCAGTTATACCCGTTTTACAAACATTTTGCATTCTGGGAAACTATATTTTATATATTATAAAGTAGTTATTCGAAAAACCAAGACGATATTTTAAAGCCGTAAGTCCATGGACATGGGCAAACAAAAGGAAAACGTTGGACGCACAAAGAAAAAATAACCAAATATACATGTATTAACTTAAAAAAGGAAAGTTATAATTCTAAGGTACATGAAACTAAACATACCTGAACCTTCAGGTAAAATAATCATTCGGTTAACAATATATGCTGTAGTTTTCTCTACACTGTTAAGTTTTTATGGATAAAACTCACATTCAGCTTAATTTGATTTTCTTCCTTTGGCACATACACATAGTCAGTATCGTCTGTATATTCAGTTTGGGCATCCTTTGAGAGAAGTCCACATGTCAGTGTTGTCTGGTGATAGATCACACCCGTACATTTTTGTCTGAGAACACATTCTTTCAAACAGGGTTGAAGTTCAAGTTTATATAGAGTAGAAAACGCTGCATCCTTTGTTTTTACACCAGTTTCATGTACAAGATCTTTTTTGTTGAAGCTCCTGTCGCATTTGTAACAATCAACATACCGCGAAAAAATAACAATTGCAGCGATAGTAAATGTGTGTATCTTACTTGGAAATTCCATCTCAAGTGCACGTTATACAATTTTGTAAAATAATAAGCAGTTGAGATTTTAAAATATCCTATGCGAGAATTTTGCGTATAAGTTAAGTGGAGACTCTTAGAATTTATCATCAAGGCTTTATGTCACTGAAGTATTCCAGAGAACACTATATTAACCTTATACACATCAACTACACAGGAAAATACTCTTAAAAGCTGTATCAAAGAGAATGCCCAATGTAACGAAATATTCTCACGGTTAAAAGCAATTTCCCCCCTCCAGAATCGATATTTTCGTAAGAAGTGATTTTGAATAACAAGTTTGTGTATTTGAAGAAAGTTTAATCTATATGTTATTTTTTGTTTTATGTATACTTATGAATTATACATGTACTTTCCAAAAGCAAAGTAACCATTTTAGCTTCTAAAACGGAATTTACAATCCATTCTTGTGTGGCAGGAAATGCTTTCCATATCGCGAGCACCTGGTTTCGCTTCTAGTTTTTTTTTTAATAAGAAGTTCGTGATGTTTCCAGTTTTAGTTAATAAATGTATATTTGGTTTATTTGTCTGTGTGCGTCCAATGTTTTCCTTTTGTTGCCAATGCCCAAGGACTTACGGCTTTAGAATATCGTCTTGGTTTTTCGAATTTACTTCTTAAGTTTGAATGCAAGATATAATTCTGAACTGATGTTGTATACTATGACATGGTACAATTTATTACGATCACAATATTGCAAACTCTAGAAAGTTTACAACTGCGAGTATTTTTAAGCACCTCACGTCTGCCCAAACAGCTGTAAGGGATCGTGTAGTTAACTATGATCACTCTGCCTAACGCTACTTTGAAACATGAAGTTATCAAGGATAAACTATAAGCATTGATCAAATTGCCATTTGACAGAAGAGAATACATATTGAGATATAAAACATCGTATTGGATTTACTATCCAGCGGTCTTGTTTAATTGACATCGTTATTGAAAGTATACAATGAAATGTGTTATATCGCGTAGGATGTGAGAAGAACAAGGCCTTCTAAAACAGTTTAACCATTCCGCCAGGTGTTGTGCTGTGTTACCGTCTGAAGACGGTCTGCATGAATAATTAGTCTTTGAATTGTTGTGACATCATTATAATCACGGTTTCTTTTATTGATGCTGATTGTGTGATGCGAATGCTGTTGATTCTACTTTTTCTGTGTTCTCACTAACACAACAAACATATCGGAATATATTTTTGTGTATTCGGTGTCGATCTTTTTCTGTTTATATTATAAATCTTATTAACCACCACGGGGTGGTAAATTGTTACCGTAAGGTCAACCCTTAGAAAAGTGTTGTTATCGTATGTTGGTATGAAGTAATAACATTTAAAAACAAAAATAAAACAAAGAAGCTTATATACTTATATCACGTACATCTCTTGGTTATTTATAAGCTTCAACGCAGAAAATATAGTTAGTTCCAATATAACACCAATGTGAAAAGTCTATTTAGTTCCGATGACACAAATCTTGAAAGTTAAATCGCAAAAAAGTTTGATTTCACAATCTCTTCTGACCAGCTAATTTCCCCGTACCACTAAAGAACCCAAACCACCAAAGTGAGATCTGAAACTAGAAGTGGCAACTCAAAAAAGTATTTTAGATAGATACATGTATGTTCAATTGATAACCCCATTTGTTTTTTCAAATTGAAACAGTAAGTTACTAAACTTAGCACAGGTTATAGTTAATATTTGGCTCTTGCGAATTGTTTGTGTTTAATTTGTTTGTTTATTGTGATTAGACGATTCCTTAACTCCTAACTATTCACATCCTTTTTTTAAAGAGTTGCAAGGCTTTTTGTTGTTTATTTAAATCTTTAGGCACTGTTCCAAATGTGGACTAAAACCAACACAATCTGTACTTTGATATACACAATCTGTAAAATATTTGGTTTACGCTCTACACTGTTTGTCCTCTTAGGATTAATTATTTAGGTTCGGTGTGAACTGATGGGTCAAAATCTTTTACCGAGACTTGTTTGTTCGATGTAGAAATTACAAAAATGCAATCTGAAACGTGCTTCCGATATATATGATATTTATCAGAGACAAGAGTCAATACTCTGTATGAGACATCCCCATCCCGAATCCAAGATCATGCTTCGAAGCAGTCGTCATTAATGGACGCTATAAGGAAAATGACTTTAGAATAGACAATACTACGGTAAATCAAAGCTACAGAGTAAAAGGAGACAAAACCACGATGGTTGTAATGTACCAAAACCATACCCCAACAATAATACAAAATCGTCTTGCCAAAGATACAACTCTGATATCAATGTTTAAAACACGTGGTTTATTTTGATTCAGAAACAATAGATACTTGCAGCACTTATCATTTCCCCAGGATAACAAATAGAATATATTTTGAGAATCATTCTCCTGTGACTGTCAATCATCTAAATAATAATAAATGTAAATCAACGAAGGATCTTCATAATTTAGGTTTCTTTAATGAAGTCAATCCATGTATATGTAGATATTGGTGTATATTTATTTCTCTTTAGCACAACGCTGCTGAAACACACAACTGTAAGCACAATGTTTTTGAATTCTGTCTTATTATTTATCACCACGACGCTGAAGCACACCGGTTGAAAGACCTTAAAGTCCTAGTCCACAACACAGAGAGATAAACATATTAAGTTTTATAAACAGAAATATGATGAGTGAACACTTATATAAAACAATTATATAGAATGTCTTTAGGACATCTTTGCTGACGAGGGCTGTATTGTTCGAAACAGCTGTCTACGGGAATATGTTAAAAAGAATTCTTATGTTGTCTGCGTGTTTTTTTATAGCATGTGTTGGGTGTGGTGAACTAATAGAATTTAAAAAAACATAAAGCACTACACAAGAACGAAAAAGTGTCTTTAAACGTGGCACGACTAACGTTTTGATGTGAAATAAGGTGTCATTAAAGCAATATGATCACATAAATGATTTGTAGCGTCCGTTGCCATTGAAGGCGGAAATGACTGTGAACATAGTTTTAACTAATTCCTGGTAAAATATAAATTGCATTGATTTCGAGAAATGAAGTCACAAAAATTCAATATCTTTTCATATAGAGAGTAAACAAATTCAAAAAATAACTGGTTATTGAAATTAAAAGCTATGCTACGTACATCAGTCTGCAAAACATATTCTTGATTCAAGAGACTATATGTTACTTAGTATACGTTCTACATGTGCTAGGCATATGGATAAAACTTGAAGGTTATCGAGTGTTACGTTCTACAAGTACTAGGCAGTCACTGATTGACACACGTTTCTGAATTCCGTGTACATATGACAGCAGTAAAGCAAAGACGTACAACTTGTTTAGACTCCTCAGCCATGTGTTCTGACATACTTCAGGAATAATCAAGCTCAGATCTACAATGATAGTATTATATCGTTATGTCACGTGACCAAGGATGTTATAGTTATTATTGTACATGCATGCATCTTTATTCGTGAACTAAATTTTAGTTTCCACAACAAAGGCTAAATAATTAAAATCCAACAATTTGTCAGTAACGCTTTCAATTCTTTAGTTGGACCATACAGACCGTCAATGTAAATACACATTCATAACATGCTTTCTCAACAAGTATGAGTGTCCTGTGCTTATGGATACACCCAACCTTACTTGACAGGGGTCACTTTTTCAGCTGCTTGCAGACTAATCATTGAACAAATATATAATTGTTATATAAAACAATTAAGCTAAGAAAATTAGCTTTCTGAATATGTAAGTTTTGATTATATATCTGAAAAAAGTAATTAATGATGAAAAAAAACACTGTGAAAATCAACATGTCACTTTGATAACTTTCAGCAACAATACCAATATCCTGACTGACCCTCAAATCTGGCTAACTACTCCTTGACATATATTCATACTACAAAAGAGTATCTCATTTTTTTGTATTTGCGTTCTGAAGGAAATCACACATAGTTTTTCAATTTTCTCTGCAAGAAACTATTCATTCTTTACAAACCCTGCTCTATTTCCCTTAAATTGCAATTTATCAAAAATCCAGGAACAGCTTTTCAAGTTTACATGTAGCTAACAAAGAACACGTGTGCCAAGTTTGAAGGAAATCTATCAGGAAATAAAGGTGCTGAAAGTTGTAAAAGTTTGCTAAATTGTGCTTATTTCATTTCTCACAAAAGAAAAAACAAGAATTGTGTAATTTAAAAGGTCAAAATGACCGCTTCTTTTGCACTGGATGTCTTCAATCTTCAGAAATGGCAATCATTATTTGTTCTCTCTTGCTGGACAGTTGGAGACTTTAATTAATTGGTTTCAGCACACACAGAAAATATTAAAAAATACTAAGGAGAAAACTAATATTTACAGCAGTTCCCTGCTAACCAGTGTATTCAAAACAAGCATGGTACAATGTATACACGTGGATCTGTTTACAAAAATTAAAAATCCTAATTACTCAATATGGTTACTATGAACATGTTTGGAAATGTTACTATGTGTACTTCGACACTTGGTTAATAGTTAAAATATTGCAAAAAGCCAACACTTCCAGATTTGGGTTATATGTATCCTTAACACATTACCACGGTAAAGTTTTGAGTGCATTGATGACCTAGAAATATGTAATAGCTGGAACTTGTGTCCCATCTGGGATCACCAAGGCATGACTGAACATCAGACACTAGAGAACCTTCTCTTAACCCACTACTACAATAAATGGATCCGTGTATAAATAAGAACATGCATACCAAAGCAGGTCACTGGTACATTACAAAAATGTATAGGAGAGAAAAATAAAATTCTCGATGTGAGAAGATCTCGTTTTAAATTCCAACCCTAGTTACGAATCAGTGTAAAGTTGGAAGAGGTAGACGACAACATCTTTTAAAAGAATTGTTATTGGATTTCGGAACACGTGTCCAAATGGATAAGTTAAAAACAATTCCTATTTTGACTGCGCGCACATCTAAAGTTTTACTATTACTAAGACAACTCAATAGTATTGTTGGTGTGTGCATGTTGCCCTTCATTGCCATCCTTATTGTTATCCTTCCCCTTTTTTGCTCCAAAGCGTCGATTTCTTGTCTATTCTAAATTCATTTCCCTTCAAGTACGTTGAATACGGTTGATTTTGTAATTGGCTTCGAGGGTCAAGAGCGAAGTCCTCTCATCCATTTGGTTTGTGTGACGTCATTTGTAAATGCCCGTTTCACTTTGCTAGTTACTTTCTGGCGGTGGCTGTTTGATAAAGCTATTGTTTGTTTGTCAATAACCTTTGTTCTGTCGATACTATGTCGTTTTGGGCGCCACTTTAAGTTACGCTTGGAAACGTGACAGAACGTGGTTACAATGTGAGCTAACGTGGACAACGAGGGACAACGTGGTGAAAGTGAGGCATAACCCGGCCGAAATTTGCAAATCGTTGGGGTCAGAAACGGGTCACAACGGCTCAGTCAGAACGTTACACTTTGACTGGGGCACAGTACGAGGACACATAGTAATATCTAGCATTCAATAACTGACAGTGTGACTTGGGATAAGTTACAACCTTGAGATTTATTACATATTCATAGTTGTAAATCACGCACACGTTCACTAAGTCACAATAATGGTTAATTTGCGTACATGTTCACCCAAACATGAAAAGTGAAGGTTAGTGCACCCTGAAGTGATTTCTGAACTTCCAGCATTGATATTGTGAATATTTTCGATCTTGGCAATTTAAAAAAAAAATCATTGTTTTATATGTTTTATAGCCGCAGATTGTTATCGTTGTTCAAATGTATTTTAAAAACATTGTACTTATAACTTTATTAGTATATTTGGAAACCAAGTGCATTCTCATAATGTAGGAAATTTATAATCTTAACCACTGAATTATGCATAATGTAGACGCATTGGTTATATTCTTTTCCAGATAGTATCAGTTAAGAAGAAGAGAAGTCTTTATGCCTTTCTCGGATAATCGGTGTTCCTTAGTCACGAACGAGCGGGTATACATACAATCAAATGAATTATTAATAGAACCAGGATCAGGTACTTGTAACACTCTAAACAACGGTCACTAAATAAGTATACTTAGCTGCGAAGTATATAATTAAATTATATGACAAAAAAAAGTTATATATACCACCGCAAATACCACAGCTCCCCTGGCAACTTTAAATTCAGTTCAATGCATTAAAGTCAATCATAGATGTTTACCTACAAAATTTCAAAATGGAACATGCCACCAAGAAATATCATATTTATAAGAGGATTTTTTGTTTGTTTTATTGGGGTTTAGCGTCCTTTTAGCTCATGTATAGGTCATATCAAGACGGTGTCTGCTTGCGACAGCGCGCACTTATGGCGACGTTATAGTGCTGCCTCACTGTAATATCATGCCGCAGAAACATTTACATGAAACTTCACCCGGTCACATTATACTGACACCGTGCCAACCAGTCGTTCTCCTACCCATCAAAGCTGCGTGTTAAGCAGGGAGCGAGAAGAGTGCCCAATTTTAACGTCTTGGGATATGGAGCCACCAGGATTCGAGCCCGCGACCGCGAATTCTCTTCACCAGTGTACCGACACGAGACAAACACGCATACCACTCGGACACCGCGCCGGTTATTTATAAGAGGAAGGATCAATACTCTCTGTGAGGTACTTTCGTCCAAGATAGCATGTCATGCTTCGAAGCAACCGCTATCAATGAATGCTTAAGAGAAAATGCATCCATGCAATTCGAATAACAAAGGCCACGAAAAATTAAAGCAACAAAGCCGAAAAGTGGGTGCAAAATCCCGATGTTTTTAAAGGACAAAAATCACAATAAAGTTGTCGTTACAAAATTTTAAATATGCGCGCAGTCAAAAAATTATTGTTCACATATTCTTCTAGAAACGTTTTTCGGACAATCCTGTCCTCATCAGCAAAGGTGACGTAACAATTTATATAGAATTCAGTATTATCAGACATGCAGACAGGCAGGCAGTAAGGCAGTGTTATGTTTCTATATAACTAATGGGTCTGAGAATCAAAATGTAATCAATATTTTTGTAAATAACTTTTTTCTGTACTTCTTTCTAACCTAATTCAAGAAAATAAACAGTCGGTCTGATCCCTCGTACAATCTCATTTATCTCCTGGTAGGGATCTTGACGTGGCACTTGCCGTAACTAATTATAATTAACATTAAGGTAGACCAGTGCAATAGTTGTAGTTTCTTCTCTAACTTTATGTACATTTATTTTGTTTTATATATTTGAGAACGACCAGCGCCAATATATCTGGCTGGACAATGGTCACTTCAAAACCATTCTTGATGAGGAGTTTTGGTACAACTAGTAGCCTCCTTATGTTAGAGCAGAGCACGTGGATTCATTAATATGTTGTAGTTTGATGATAACTATGTTAACATTGAATCTGTATACTTGTAATTTGAAAGGGCGGAGTTGAGTGAAAGTTAATTGTACAGACATACATTTAAAAAATTAGCAAACACACTTCAAGGCGCTGTAAATCATCACAACAACAAATTGGCCACATCAATTGTCAAGAAAACTCTAAACGAGTAAATCGTTAATACATATTTACAAAAGGCAATTGGAAACATGAAAATTAGACATAACTTAGTAGCATAAAGCTGAAAACAGTGGCTAATACGTGGTAGATTCATAGATTCCACATAAAGTTAAGTATATGAAAAATGACATTGATGACCAATCAGTGTGCTCGCAGAGTTACAACAGCAACACATAAGCCAAATTAAACTGCCAGGGTGCCAGGGGAAAAAGGAGGGATTAGGGACCTTAGGAGAGCAAATCTCACCCAGTTTTGTGTCAGGGGAAATAACTAAATTGGCTTAAGTAATTGTTATAACAGCAGTGTGAGCTCATAAATAAAGAACAACGTCCAACTAACAACCAGAAGGACAGATATCAAGACCCAGCCTTCTCGTTATATGGAGCTTTCAACTGGAGCCCTTCATTGAGTCCCAGTCGTATTGTTAGAAGGTATGCAATGCCAAAGTCTATGCCAGTAAGAGGCGGTAAATGGACCCAATACTAGGCATGCATGTAGTGCGTCTCACTATAAGAGGATCATAGCTACGTTCTAAAATTTTCTTAGAATTTTAGTAGCAACAGAAGATACGTCTCGATTGTTTTTGAAACACAAGTTTTATTTTATATAACTATATATGATACTTTCATTTAAATATATCATCTAAAATCATTTTACTTAACACATTTTGTCACATCTGCTTTATCTTATCTTCAGTATTTTCAGTTATTGATTTCCCTATGCTTGCAGATGTATAACTGATAAAATTGCTGTACATATATTTTTCATTAGATTTAGGTGTTACTTTTCTCTTTGTCTCGACATCAACAATAATAGCACTATACACCTATGGTGACTATTTCACCACAGCTGGTACAAGTGTTTTTATTTCACCGGAATGTTAAATGTAACAATGTTATATATTTTTCTTTAGACAAGTTCTTAACGGTACGTACGATGAACAGAAATCGGTTGAAGTAAATTCTAGAAATTTGTTTTGATATTGTACTAGTATGTTTAAATAATAAAGAACATATCAAAACTGACAGATATGTATCATTTTTTATTTTTGGCTGTTAAAACTACAGTAAAACACAATACATTTTAAATTGAAATGTGATAGTTTTGGCATTTGGATAACGGTATCAAAATTGCACTTCCTCTCCCCCAAGAATATATAAATGCATGTATATATAAAAACCGTTAAAAATTATGAAAAGTTTTGATAACATCTAGATGATAATGAGATGAAGTGAAGATTTGGTGACCACTCACCTGTTCTGTAAATAGTAGGAGGATTCTGTCAAACATTTGATTACCATATACAGCTGTAAGTGCTACGTACAAAAAGAGTCCATCCAATACTGGTCGAGGGATGTATGCCATTGGGTAGGGTAACAAAAACATAGATAGACCTATCATCACGTGCGATATAATACCAGTCAATCTGGTTTCCCTCACATGAACAACCCTGCATTATAAACAAAACAAATTATTTGATGTACAAAGGGACTATTTTTGTAAGTAATTACTGTTTGTAAAGTGTTAGTATAGGATTTTTTCAATGATTGAAAATCAAGTTATTGCAACTATGTCGTACTCTTTCTCGTTGGTTCAATTGACAAACTGATAGGATTGCTTATGTTGGAAGAAACTCGAGCAGTAATGGGGATGCCCGCGTTTCAAACAAAGATCGGTCAATTCCGGCGAACTCGAATTCCGACCTAGCGCGAATTGGACGATATGTGCAATTGCCGCGTATATAGACAATCGCTTACCAAGAATTGAACCCTGACCGAATTTGTATCTAATCACAGTGATGCACGAAAGATGCGTAACACGACATATAAGATAAAGGTAATTAACAATGTATAACAAATTTTTAAATCACAAACTTGCGCAAATGTCTTTGACAAAGGAAGATTTTGTCATCTCTTGAATTATTAATACTGAATCTGGTTAATCAGAGGTGTCTAATCCTCGGATTATAAAGAGCATCTCTCTCTCTCTCTCTTCGTGATGCACACAAACATGACCATTTCTATCTAGTTTACACATTTGTCATACGTTTACGTATGGATAAAAGACATTGTGTGATTAATGTATATTGATAATTATTAATCCATTGAAGTAGCATTTACAATCTGCACGTGGTTTATAATGTTTGAATAAAGAACAAATAAATGTTATATTTTCATGGATTCTGTTAGTAAATCAATAACATTAAATAATATATCATAATACTAGTAGTTTATTGGGGTTTTTTTTATAGAAAACAAGTTAGCAGTTTTTACTTACACTTGGTGGACGTGACCTTGATCTATTCTATCCTCGAGGTCTGCCAGTGCCTTTACATGGAGGGGTGAATGGGGTAAAGCTGCGTGTATCCATGGTAACGTAAATATTGAGAGGAAACCGTTAATTACTGCAACAACAAATAGATCCCAATGATATGCTGCACCTTTCTTCAGTCTGTAAAAATGTCAATCAAAGATATAAAAATCAAAATGTAACGCAAATACGATCAAGTAGCAAGACCATTATGATACCCTTCAGAGTTTGAAAATGCGAAAAAAAACAGAAAGGATGAAGAAACGTCCATTACCCAAAATGGGTTTCTTGGCAACGTATATTTGGTGAAAAATATGTCAGTTACGTCAAACTTAATGGGTAAGTATCGCTGTCTAGGTTTTTATGTGTTGGTTTGTTTTATTCTAAGCTTGTCATGGACCCATATTTAAAATACCTTCTTTTCCCCTTTAAAACTGTTGATAACTTACTTGTTTGCAGGTGTGTTGACTAGAGCACTGGATATATTTTGATCCATGAAGAACAATAAGGACAGACTGAAGCCTAAGCCAGCTGCAGCAAATACTGCTCCAACAGGAAGGGTATGGAGTGGTGCCACTTTAAATAACACTTCATGGGGGTTAAATTCAAAAGGTTTCACTGCAAATAAAGGTTATATTTAAAAGTATTTCATTGACACATTAAAACATACTTTGCATGGGTTTTTTTCAAATCTTTAGAATGTGTCCCAGTATATTTTTAACGTTCGATTTTGGTAGTTTAATGGTCATGATAGAGTTTAATTTTTTCATTGTAATTATTAAGAAATGTTAGAGATAAGGCAATATGAAGGCTATTAAAGTAGTAAATACGAAAAACCAAGACGATATTCAAAGGCAAAAAAAGGAATACGTGGGACGCACACAAAAAAATAACCAAATATACATTGATTAAAAATATATTATCTTACTTTTAATCGAAACAAAACAAAAACATATTAACGTATTGTTAGTCTGCAGAAATAAGACATATTATCTTATTTTTACTTTAAGTCAAAACATAACAATACATTTTTCTTGGATTTGACGAAATAAGGCATTGCGACTTATTTTAATCAAGACTCAACAAGGCATTTTAACAAACCTTTAATCTCACGAAACATGAGATATCATCTTACTTTTAATCTCGTTAAACAATATTTATCATCTTACTTTTAATTTGACGAAAGACAAATGATCCAAAGAATGACATCAGTAGAACTGCGACAGGAAGTGAGTAATCTGCTAACATTTCCCTTTTTCCCGCGTTAAGGAATGGTCTATAATGCAAACACATAAATTAGTACCTTTTTAGAAAAGATTGTTGAATATATTGAATATAACAGTAAAGTACTATGCCCTCTCATATATCATCTTAAAAGAAAACCTTCTATTAGAATATAAGAACAAATTATTCTTTTGAAAGAGTCACAACATTTACAAATGATTTTAAATGGCTAAGAAAGTAACAATTTGTTTATCTTGTGTAGCTATTTGTATAAACGTTCAAGTTTGCCAATCTATGCCATGGTTTATATACATTAAATAATGAAAGACGATTCTTGAAGAAATGTCGAATGACTCGTAACACAAACTTACGTCAAGTGCTGTACCAAAATCTTGACAATTGTAAGAAACGTTTATAAAAACAGTTGATGCTAACATAAATGGAATAACCGTGTCCATAATTCAATATATGTATGTTCGCTAGTATGTAGATACCTATTTATATTTGTATGTATTTTATTCTTTGTACCAGAACAGTTTAAAGTGAGAATGTTAACCAATTCCTTATATGGCATTATTTATGCATTATGCACAACCTGTGTTATATACTACATTTTCAAACACCAACATATACAATAAATGATCAATGAAAGTACCTCTTAACACAAACAAGTATCACTTATATTCAAAATTTAAGAACTATATTCAAGTGATTTCTATTTTTACTGGTGTCTTTAAAATAATGTTTTTAAATGTAGTTGTGTCCCAATTTGGGTCCACACACCTGCTGAAACGCTGATGTTACCCTAATCATCTTTATAATTATAAAGGCATATTTTAGACATGTACTATTTTTATATCACAGAGAAAGAACAACAACAGAAGGGCACTCTTTGTCAACAACAAAGAAAAATTGCCTATGAATTGTTGTACGCTAGAAATATATATGAATATGTGGTAAAAGTGTCCCAGTTTTTGTACAGTGACGTTACCTATCGTGGGAGTGGATACCGGTGTATAGTTCTTTAAACTCCTCAGTCATTTACAGATACTCTAAGAGTAAGCGTCCTGCTATTGAAACTCACGTATTTATTAGTTGGTTATATTTGGTATGTACCTCAATACGAAAACATCATAATGAGAGACACTGCTGACAGTCAAAATCATTCTTAACGCTTACCATATCGCGAGCACCTGATTTCGCTTCTAGTTTTTTAATAGAAATTCGTGCCGTTTCCATTTTTAGTTAATAAATGTATTTTGGTTAATTTTTCAGTGTGCGTCCAACGTTTTCTTATTGTTTGCCAATATCCATGGACTTACGGCTTTAGAATATCGTCTTGGTTTCTCGATTTACTACTTTTTTATAGTATAAACGCAGTTAATAGTCGCTCAAGAGTAGGTGTTTTAAATAAGGAATAGAATATAGAACCTACGTTTTTGTGAAGTTATATAGCGTGATTCCAACCCAAACTGTTCCCAGCATTAGAAGTAAAAACAAGATACTGTTTTCTCGCAGACACTCCCCAGCGTACTCAGTCATCGATGACGTCACATTATCGGTGATGGTTGGTAACGTCACTGTTGCAGTATTTGTTATGTTGGTGATATTAAGAGTGTTGTTCAGTGCATTCTCTACAACACTGTTACATGCTTTTGTATGGTAGTTTTTGTTAAAATCTGAAAAATACAAAAACAAAATCAATTTAACTTAAATTAAAAATTAAAGAGTTAGGAAAAATAAATAGTGTTTATTCAATATTGTAAGTATCAACAGTCAAATAAATAGCAATAAGTACATATTAAATACAACTGAAACCTGTTTATGAGTGCATTTTCAAATCGTCTCAACTTCTTAAAGGTTTCTTCATCACTCGGGAAGTTAAAAGTTCGGAGTCTGATTAAGTAGTCGCATTACAGGACTATCTATGGTGCTGGTTTATAGTTATCTTATGTCCACTTTTATAGCAAGTCTGTATAATCCATGTCTAAATACGTCAACTATAGCATAGGGTGTTTAAACTTCTGGTTAACAATCTACTTGTAATGACCAGTATAAACAATCTTTTATTCAAAGAATCAGAATATCGTCTATTCTAATTCACATTATTTACATTCAGGCGACTCACGTTTCACACATGATAGTTCAACTACTATGCATATAAACGTATAATGTTAACTCAGTGAAGTAATGCATGATAAACTATCTTTAATGGGGGGGGGGGGGGCTTACATTTTACGGTTCTTATGTAATGGTAAACAAACCACATGCTTTTTAAGTTAGTAATGCATAAATTATAGTTCTCAAGTTTTGTCAAATAAAAGCTTGAATAAAAAAAAACAAGAAGGATATAAACATACCTTTGATAGTATCTTTGATGGCATCTGCAGAAAAAGCAAATGTAATGAAAACAGAAAATATCTCCTCTGTCGATCTGTAAGTGTAGAATTGTTAGAAAATTAAACACACAGGGTGCAAGATGCGAACATTGTCATCAAAAAATAAAACTTAGATAAGAATAAATTAACATGCTGTTGTGTATGTTTTGTGATCCGAGTAATACGTATTATCCATGTGGGGAAATACTAGTATACTTTAAGAAACAGTTAATACTCTCCTGATTGGACCGATCAACTTTGATACCATTACTGTAATTTTACTTTGTTTCCGTATATTTTCCTCTGTGTTTGTTATGATAGTTGTATATTTTTTATTGGAATAACTTGCATTAATTGGTCTGTTCTTCCTTAATTGTAATCCAGTTTTTGAAATATCAAAGTAAAAACAATTTGAGTCAATTATAGTAAGATTGTTGTTTCGTGTCTCACATCTAAAGTTTGAGGCCTTTTTGCGGTATAAATTCAGATTCCATTCGTCTTTTGGTAAGGTGATTGACAATTTCTCGTAAACATAT
>JAUMGZ010029310.1:7281-19677 GCA_032359645.1 Pododesmus macrochisma | reverse complement strand
ATCACATCAAGTCTGCACTTTTTCAGATACCAAATTTTGACACGAAACTCTTACATCCTATGCGTTTAAGTAAAAGTTGGACTTTCGCCAAAGATAACATTGATGTGATATCGGTGGGGTAAACAACTTGACGTATTCAACTTAAAGTCCGTGCTTTTTGTTGGTGGAGTAAACATCTAAAGAGAATATAACACATCACAGAAAAACAACTTTTTTCTGTCAGATAAATATCTTGAACATTTTCAATTACATTTAACAGAAATTCAGTTTGCTTCCACGCATGAACACAGCACTCGTGTGAACATTTTTCTATATTACAATTTAAGAAATGAGACTAAAAAACTGAATTTGCTAACGGACAAAGAAAGGGGCAATGCGACTCCGGCTAAAGAAAGGGGCAATACGACTTCGGCCAAAGAAAGGGGCAATACGTCTCGGCCGAAGAAAGGGGACAATACGACTCGGCCAAAGAAATGGGAAATACGACTCTGGCAAAAAAGGGGCAATATAACTCGGACAAGAGTGTTCAGACGTGATGTGTGAATGAGGGAACGTGATTATAACGATGACGGCCGAGGAAGTTTCCGGGTCGAGATGGAGGGAAAGTTAACTTTTACAATGTCTCTGTGAATTTTAAATGTTGTATTACATTGTATGATTAACGAGCTTGCGTTTTATTGTGACCATTCAGACTCCATCTCCCCCATGAAAACACTTTTCTCCCTATCTTTTCTTACTCAATATAACATTTTCCCCATGAAAACAAAAAATCCCCCCCCCCCCCATTTGATGCTTTCACGATTGGCACGTTTGAACTTGAAGTGGAAACATACACCATTGTGCACATTAAATAGCAGAGCTGGGTGGGGTGCAGAGTGTAATGATATGTTACGATCACAGGATAATCCACTCGGAACTTCTCGGCCGAGCCTTCTCGATAATGTAGAGCGTAGGTCGCTGTAGGTGTTCCAAGTGAGCATATGCAGGCCTTTTTAGACTACAAGCAGGCGACGGTGTGCATAAACAAGTTTTTGAGCGTTATGATACACTGCACACGAGTTATTTATTAGACTGTGCATTCAGGATAAATTGAAAACAAGGTTACGTCGTGCGCATGGACTAATTATTGAACGAACCGAGTGTTAACAAAAGACCCGGGGTTCACGTAAAGTAGAACCATCACGATCAAGAACTTTATGGCAAGTCGTGTGACAAGCCAACGTTGTCTGTTCCAAAAACAAAAGTTCATTTAAATGTAAGGGCATTTTATTAAAAAGAGAAATGAAGAATGTTTTATACAAATGACATGTGTATGAGATATCGTAATAAGATATTTTATAAACATTACACAATAGTGCGATATATTCTATAAACCATGAGCTATACAGTATATCTTTCTACAGCTATTGGAATACATTAAGTTATCGTAGACTTTCTAGTCTGCCGAACTATAATTTAAAAACAAAAAACCCAAGAAACGACAGATACACAATAATTATCAAACGAAGTCCCCCAGGTCTTTTTAAAAGCATCCTCACAATAAATGTTTGGCGGCGAAATAAGAAATCAAAGGACCATTTAATGGCGAGATTACATAACCATGTACCACGAGACCTAACATGAAATAACATAATATTTTTAACACACATATGGTTCACTTATGTACTAGAATTGATTTAAAGTCAAAATGGACCGAACAATGTTCTAGCATGAACATTTGAATATGGATGAATTTCATGTTAAAAACGCAAAAATTCAAGTTTTGATGTAATGCAACAATTTTTATTGAATTCTTTCCTTACTGTTGACATACGTTTTAAATTGTAACATTATCTTTACTTTTCAAGAGAAAAACGCCGTGTAAAATACGGATGCTTGTTATTCACTTATATACAAATGTACTGCGTGTTCAGGCTTCAGTGTTTCAGAATTGTTCTTCGGCAATGTCATCGTTTATTCATTTAAATTATGAAGAATTGGCTCTTCAAATGCATTTCAAAAATTAGTAATGAGAACCGTGAAGTAGTTCGAAAATATTATTTGTATTTCGTATGTTCCGCTACGTTATCTTGCAATATTGCCAATAATAGGCACAGCTCACGAACTGCATCAGGCCCCATGACTATAAAAATATTCAAGCTGAGTTGAGCACAAAGTCATGCTCAAACTCAATTCCATGTTCAACCAAAACGTTACTGTTGTTTCCAAAAAAGACATGGTTGAGCACATGAGAGTCGTACTTGGCCGAGTATGTACCCAGGAAGTTTTATAGACTGGTTTTTACGTCGTAATCACCTCTTATATTCTCTTGAATTTGAGTCTGAGTCTGAGCATAGCTTTGAGGTTTGTTTATAGTCACGGGGCCAGGTGATCGTGTCGGAAGTCTCTGTATACCAGAACAGGTAGACTGGTTCTCTACTTTGCTACTTCGCTCCGTTATTCAAGGTAAAATACAAAATGTACATGAATCTGTTTACGTTGTGGAATTAAGCAACGTCTGTTACAATCTAACTTTTTTCAGTGTTTAAGGTAATGATTTAACACATGGGGATAGTATATCGCATTTCATATGGGGGAAATTTGTTGAATATAGCGTGTTGTTTACTTAGTTTGACGTGGTATAATTTCTTCTATCTTTGGAAGAACTTATGAAGCCGAACCAAAACTTGATGGAAATACAATTGATCCCCTGATAGATTAATCACAGAACGTGCTGTGTTGTCTCAAACTATTAAATGTTGGTATACAGACTGGAGGTTAATTTCTTACTTAACCCAGCGAAAATAAAGTTCAGAGGCAAATAGTTTCAACTTTGCCAAGAATGGCATTATTTACAGACCATGAAACTTTAACTCAGCTTTGCACCTTTATGTGGAATTATTTCACATCTCTAAAAGTGTTTCGGAGTAAAGTAGATTCATGTTCTGACTTCTGTTAATCCTTCCACCTCATGCGAACAATATTTACGTCATTCTGAACTTGTATACACCATGACAAGATTTATTGCAAATTCTATTAAGAATAATCTAAATGAAAAAAAATGTTACCTAGTTGTATGACCTTTAACAGTAATTTATGTCGTTCTTGTTATTGACAAATTTCAATATAAAATAATTTAAAATTCTAAGTTGCATATTTTAAAGATTCTATTTCAGAGCACTTTGATTTAAATGTCTACAATACCCTTGAAGCCGACTTTTAATGGCGCACTACATGCGGACACAAACAACCAGCTTGACGCCAAACGACACAAATACTTCAAACCACACATAATGTAGTCTTAATTTACATAACAATTCCCCAAACCTGCAAAAAAGCGCAGTCACTCTTAGAAAGTGCTTGATTTCAGTAACTGAATAACATATCCGTCTTGTATACTATTACTCTGTCTCGTAACGTGACCTGGTTTTATATAATGTTGTAGAAAATCATAAATCATAATGTTAGGTCACACAGTGTTATCTTAGTGTTTCAGTTGTAAAAGTATGCTTTTCAATAAGTTTATTCTTTTTAGTATAAACAGATGTTTTTAACATTATGTGATAATATAGAATACACGATTGGTCATATCTTCAAAACTATCGAAGCGGCGTGTGGCAAAAAAAGAATGTATTTTAAAATTTTAAAAACTGACATTCGCAAACAGAAGGTACACAATCAATATTATGTATGTACAGGTATTGCTGTGTGCATATTATATAATTCAATGCAGGAAACAGTTAACTTGAACTGATACATGCACTAAAACAATGTGGAGCCATTTATTCTCATCTGTTTTTTTCAGACTGAGATTGCTGTTATTCTGTGCATGAAGGAATCAATTTACATAACACCGTTGTCGTCACCAGCCAGACTCCTGATGTCTGTAGGTCATAGTGTACTTTTATTTATCATTTAAACGAGTATTATACTGGTTGGTTGACGTTTCAAAAAGCATAATTTTATAATAGTGGGGACCTCCGGTTCTTTTGTCAACTGCTGAGGTTTTTTTTATATATATATTTTGTATAATAGAAACAAACTTTATATATACTAAATAGGATCCTTAGTAAATCACTTTTAGAGTTTAACGTTTAAAAGCAGAGACACATACAAATCAACTTCACTACAGAGGCTAAATTGAAAGTCTTTTATATAATTCTCTAAATTTTGGAATATTAAAGGAATATCGATTCAATTTTAAAGTATTTTCAATAACTTATCTTACTATTAGTAATAGTATAATGTTGAAACAAACACAAGGACGCATGTTACTAATTTAGTTTTTTGTAAGTCATAGCCTAAATTCAAATCTAGAGAAGTAACCTCAATATGTTTTAAACTTTAATATTTCAAATTTACTTGAATGAAAAGTCTCAAGAAACGTAGTCATGGCATAGTGGTCACGGACGTGGAATTGAGTTCACATATATGAAATTGAGGTCACATACATGGATTTGAGGTCACAGACATGGAATTGAGGTAACAAACATGGAATTTAGGTCACATACATGGAATAGAGGTCACAGACATTGAATTGAGGGCACAAACATGAAATTGAGGTCACAGACATTGAATTGAGGTCACATACATGGAATAGAGGTCACAGACATGGAATGGAGGTCACATACATGGAATTGAGGTCACAGACATGGAATTGAGGTCACATACATGGAATTGAGGTCACAGACATGGAATTGAGGTCACATACATGGAATAGAGGTCACAGACATGGAATGGAGGTCACAAACATGGAATTGAGGTCAGCCTTGTAATGCAATGTCTGCGCAAATATAAACTTAATGTTATTTGAAACATCCGGCTTCTGTACCTTATATAAGTTCTCACACTATGTGGCGTCGAAAAAACGAGCGAATATGAACGGTTTACCGGATACAAACTAATGAAACACTTTAAAGATGATTACTTGACAAGAACGGTAACCGGAGATTATATCATGATTTATCAACTTTTCTACCTTATAGTTGACATATCCATTTAAATTTTCTTTGAAATTCCGTCATAAAGGTTCACGTGTGTTTGAATTCAATGTTAACAGTTAATAGTTGACTCCTGTGTAATGGATGCCCGGTAAGTAATGTGATGAATGATATAATGAATGTATTCAACATAAGTCAACATGAAATGCCACGATGTTTGCAAAGATTTTGTTACATAGTAAATAGAAAAGAATATTCAATCGTGAACGCCATATGATTTCTTAATGCGAAATGTATATCACTAATGTGTATCGATAATGGCATCAAGTACAATTTGTTATGTAAAGGAAAGATCTCACGCGAATGACTTAATGGTTTTAAAGGGTCTTAATTCGTGTTTCACATCCATGATAAGGAGAGTTTGGGTAAAGTTTCACATCCATGATAAGGAGAGCGTGGGTAAAGTTTCACATCCATGATAAGGAGAGTGTGGGTAACGTTTCACATCCATGATAAGGAGAGTGTAGGTAAAGTTTCACATCCATGATAAGGAGAGCGTGGGTAAAGTTTCACATCCATGATAAGGAGAGTGTAGGTAAAGTTTCACATCCATGATAAGGAGAGTGTAGGTAAAGTTTCACACCGAAGCGTTTACTTCTATGCAGGGTTGACTGCCTCTGTGTCCATGAATTGTTGAATACACCGGATCGTTTATTTTGAACATATTTTTTACGGTAAATCTTTAAAAATACAGAATGTAATCTCCTCTTCTTCGTTATGTATTGCTGCTAGTATATTGCGTATATCTTTATTTAAATCATCACGAACATTTTACTTTTGTCCCGCATTGCTATAATAATTTCTATTTAACAAGAACAGACTGACTGCGCTTTGTACACATTGCATAGATTAAATGATATACAGACAGCACTCCGTGATACATTTTGATATTTATTACATAACTATGCAACTGTGACAGTGATTTTAAATGTCCATAAAGATGTTTATATAATTGTTAATAATAAGTAGGTGGTCGTTATGCGAGTTATAGATGTATGCTTTACAAACATAGGAAAATACTGATAAATGGTGTTAAAAAATATGACGTAAACAACAATAAGACGTAAACAACAATAAGACGTAAACAATAATAAGACATAAACAACAATAAGACATTAACAATAATAAGACATAAACAACAATAAGGCGAAAACACATAAAGACATAATCAACAATAAGACGTAAACACAATAAGACGTAAACACAATAAGACGTAAAAAACAATAAGGAGTAAACAATAATAAGACTTAAACAACAATAAGACATGTAAAACAATTAGACGTACACAACAATAAGACTTAAACAACAATAAGATGTAAACAACAATAAGACATAAACAACAATAAGATGTAAACAACAATAAGACATAAACAACAATAAGACTTAAACAACAATAAGACGTAAACAATAAGAAGATGTAAACAATAAGAAGATGTAAACAACAATAAAACGTAAACAACAATAAGACGTAAACAATAGTAAGCCGTAAACAACAATAAGACGTGAACAATAATAAGTCATAAACAACAATAAGACGTAAACAATAATAAGTCATAAACAATAATAAGACGTTAACAACAATAGGACGAAAACAACAATAACCAAAACAACAATAAGACGTAAACAACAATAAGACGTAAACAACAATAGGACGTTAACAACAATAAGATGTAAACAACAATAAGACGTAAACAATAATAAGCGAAAACAACAATAAGACGTTAACAACAATAAGACGTAAACAATAATAAGACGTACACAACAATAAGACGTTAACAACAATAGGACGTAAACAACAATAAGACGTAAACAACAAAAAGACTTAAACAATAATAAGACGTACACAACAATAAGACGTAAACAATAATAAGACGTAAACAACAATAAGACGTAAACAACAATAAGACGTTAACAACAATAAGACGTAAACACAATAAGACATAAACACAATAAGACATAAACAACAATAAGACTTAAACAATAATAAGACGTAAACAACAATAAGACATAAACACAATAAGACATAAACACAATAAGACGTAAACACAATAAGACATAAACAACAATAAGACGTCAACAACAATAAGACGTAAACAACAATAAGACGTATACAATTAGAAGATGTAAACAACAATAAGAAGTAAACAACAATAAGATTTACACAACAATAAGACGTTAACAACAATAAGACGTAAACAACAATAAGACGTAAACAACAATAAGACGTAAACAACAAAAAGGATAACAATAAGACGTTAACACAATAAGACATCAACACAATAAGACATAAACACAATAAGACGTAAACAACAATAAGACGTAAACAACAATAAGACGTAAACAATAAGAAGATGTAAACAACAATAAGAAGTAAACAATAATAAGACGTATACAACAATTAGACGACAACAACAATAAGACTTAAACAAGAATTATATGTAAACAACAATAAGACGTAAACAACAATAAGATGTAAACAACAATAACACGTAAACAACAATAAGACATAAACAACAATAAGAGGTAAACAATAAGAAGACGTAAACAATAGGAAGACGTGAACAACGATGATAAGACGTATACAACCATAGGACGTAAACAATAATAAGACGTAAACAACAATAAGACATAAACAACAATAAGATGTAAACAATAAGAAGACATACACAACAATAAGACGTTAACAACAATAGGACGTAAACAACAATAAGACGTTAACAACAAAAAGACTTAAACAACAATAAGACGTAAACAACAATAAGGAGTTAACAACAATAAGACTTTAACAACAATAAGACGTAAACAACAATAAGACGTAAACAACAATAAGACGTAAACAACAATAAGACGTAAACAATGATAAGACATAACTAACAATAAGACGTAAACAACAATAAGACGTAAACAATAATACGACGTAAACAACAATAAGACGTAAACAATATTAAGACATAAACAATAGTAAGACGTAAACAATAATACGATGTAAACAATAATATGATGCAACAAAGTGAAATTGTGTAATAAGTTGAACCAATCATGACACATTTTTTCTAGATGATTGGGTTGCATAACTTTCACACATATGATAATACGTGGCATGCATTGAGCACTACAAACAAAAAACTTGACAATTGAAAACACGCTTAGATGTCTGTATCACAGTCGACAGTGGCAGGAATTTGTTTGTATGGTCCCCGGGATATTGTATATACATGATATTACTGTAGGCAGTATTTATGTACCTGTGTAAAAATGAAAAGTCAACCCCTTATTACACTATCTTGATTAACATACCTGTGTACTTACAGGTATCATATAATATATCTGGAGGGTATATACTAAAACACATTAAAGTTAAAAAGATATGTCATGTCAGAGTGTCGGTAAAATTGACTCGGTCTGAAAGTCGGAGATTTGTTCATCTCGATTATAAAGAAAATCTTCAGTTTCTAAATTTGACCTACTTGTATTTGAAAAACAACCATTTAAAAATGTCCAATATGCATAATAACTAAAGCACATCGTGTATATATCATGTACGTCTCACCATAAAGCCTTCCTAGTTGTCTTGTTTTTGTTTGACCCTTAAAGTTTTACTTTACATTTTGAAACAGTTTAAGCATTGAAAGAAATTAAATGATTAATATCCCAATCGTCCCTGTATGGAAAATAAAACGAACTGTGTGCTTTATGGTTGATATAGTTTAGTTTATTATTTTAGGTAGTTGACTTTACGCGTACCGGAGAACATCATAAGTATGTCGCTCTCTTGGTAGGAAATAAAAAAAAGGTAAAAACAGTGACAATTTCCTTTTTATTGGTAAACGTTAGTGCAATGTGTTGGGGAACCATTGTTTATAATGGTGACATCGCTTGTATAGCTGCCGTTCAAGTGAATGAAGAATGTTTAAACAATTCCGTGTTGTATGCAAATTGAAATAACTTCATTTGTGTATAAAGAAAGTTAAAAACGAAATGTTCAGTGTGACAGTTTGATGGTTAAAATGACGTTATAAGCTTAAAACAAATTAAGAATAATTTAAAAGAAAAAAGATCGTGCGGTGTATATGTCTTACAATACGAACGTTACATCATATATGTTCGTGTAAGTTGTAACAGGTAAAAGAAATCTCCATTATCATAAAAAAAAAATCGAGAATTTGAATACAAAACATACAAGGAATACTAAATGACGTACATTTGATACCACTCATTTATTCCCAGTCATCTACCCATGTCGTCGATGTCGCCAGTTATACAGTGCAGATTCGCAGATTGTGAGAACTTATATTATACAAATTTTCTAAGCTCAAAGGTTGCGAGCACTTATTGAGTTTTCTCTTATTAAACAACTTAACTCTTATTATTATTTCGTTGGACGACACCAGTATATCCAGGTGCCACACTCATATTTAAACTGGTCCTTTCAAATTAAATCTCAAAATAACTCGACTCCTCTTGACTGTCCTTAGAAATGTCACAAACTCAACAATATGTTTTCTTTTTATATACGATATGAAAATAAATGTGGCGAGTCACGTAATAGTGTAGATATCTATATAATCTACAAAGTGTTATTGTCACGACTCAGAAGGTTTTGTTTGTTTGTTTGTTTTTTTTGTTTGATTGATTGGGGTTTAACGTTCATTTAACTCATGTCTAGGTCATATCGAGACGATCAGAAGGTCTTAAATTGAAGTCAGTGTTCTCTTCAATAAATTTGTTAATAGTACAAACAAGATTTATTCAAGTAAATGATAGATATTGTACTTAATGCATTGTATTATACCTACAGTGTTTTCTTATATTCTAAGAGGTGACTGACAATCAATGAACAGATAATACTTTTAAAAACATCTTCGTGCCAATGTCCGGATACTGTCCGGAAAAGCCGGTTATACGAATTTTCACTTTCAAATGCCGACATGTTTAAACCGGGGTCGCTTAAGGTACAATACAAATCTGAATTACAAATGATTTCATACCGTCATTTTCGCCGGGGGTCTCGTAACAAGTTCTCTTTATATAACATTAGATTGAACACAGACATATTAGAATCAAATGAAAAGAGAACTTTTAACGCTTCAAACAAGTTATCAAAGTATTACTGAACTGATGCTATACACGTTATTGACAACTAATATAAATATACAAGGGACTTAAAAACTAACGTTATCGTAAAACTGACTTAATTTAAGTTACCCGGATATTTAGATCTTTAAACAACCTTAAATAAACCGTTTATTTTAATAATTACTATCAGTTTATCATTATTCACAATTGTATAGGGACGTGGCTATGTATCTATGTATCTATTTACCTCATACATGTTTTTGTTATATTATATTTATTTAATGTAAAGCTATATCCATATATTGTACATCTACGCTTGCCATCTATGGGGAGACGGATTAATATAAGCTTTAAGCTTGTTTCTGAATACCCTCACATTATATTGTTGTATATTAATACTGATGTGTATGCTTACTGAAATATATATTGTTTAAACTAAATAAATCAGGGGATATAATGTAAAACTCTTATTTCCGTAAACCTACATTTACGTGTTTGCATGTGTGTACATGTAATCATTCATACGGTTTCATTATTGTCAATACAAACTATTGACTCAATGTTTTGTATTGAAAACGGTGAAACCTTACGAATCTTAGTAAAATAGTTTTGGTGATAAGATACCCCATGATGGAAACATGCTTTTAAGTAATGCAAAGAATAGCATGTACTTTATTAAGTATACACTGATAGCATGCTAATGACCTTAAAGCCAAATATATGTCTAAGAGGTCGCATGCTAATGACCTTAAAGCCAAATACATGTCCAAGAGGTCGCATGCTAATGACCTTAAAGCCAAATACATGTCTAAGAGGTCGCATGCTAATGACCTTAAAGCCAAATACATGTCTAAGAGGTCGGATGCTAATGACCTTAAAGCCAAATATATGTCCAAGAGGTCAATATCGTAACGACGATGGTTGGCACCGACAGGGACTTTTCGGGAGGGGTGCGGAGACTTCTTTTGATTCGATGCTACACGCCTTAAATGCTGCATTCCTATCTTGTCCACCCAGAAACTTGTACAAATCTGAAACTCAAATCGTGTGAAAGAAGTGTGGATGGACGAACTGTGTGTAGGTGTAATATATTGAAATATCTATGTAATTTTTGTATTATGTATCCAATGTTGTCTCTGTACTGTTTTTCATGAACAGTTTACGAGAAATAAAGAATTGAATTGGTACAAACATCAACTCTAAAGGAACCTATCAATTCTAATCTGGAAACGGCACGTGTTCAGCTAACGAAGCTATTGACCTCTAAATGTTACTTCAAGCACAATACACGTCAGTGAAAACATGTCTGGTTATTCTTTCTTAAATTATCTATTGTATAAAAACACTTTCGCATTCATAATACGAGGCGATAATAGTTTTTTTTTTTGCAAAATAACAGAGATGAAATTACTTTACACCGAGGTTGAGTATGTTGTACAGAAATGATACCCGGTGACGCAGGGAAGATACACTAGATAATCGGTGTCTAGGTGGAAAGGAACGGAGAACATTTCGTACTAGGTACATATAGAACGAGCCACGAGATGGTAATGTCGGCAAAATATACGCAGCTATCTGATCAGATTCGAAACGCAATGACCGTGACACTTTTTTTTTTTTTTTTTAAATTAGAATTAAAAACAAAATACACTGACTAATACACCGTTGACTTTCATAGTCACTAGAGTTAATTTATTAGTACTTTTAAATAAATTGTTAAATAACTTAAACCTTCAGTTCTCGATATAATGATTTATACACTTTTAGAAGAGACAAGTATCAACATCTTGCAAAGGATAATTGAAAAATGAAACACAAGGAGTTTAAAACATGCCTTTCATATAAAACTTTGTTTATGATATTTAACGCCACACTGTCCATGTACGTCATCATATAACTGCATGTTTGTGTTGGTGATTATTTTTGGTAATATGTAGTGTTTCAAGTTTATACCTTCTACTAAAAAATGTTGATGTTTCTTTTTAAGTTAAATATTTGTATTCTTTTATTCTTTTTGTGTGTGTTCGAACCGCTTCTTTGATTTGCCCATTGTCATGGACGTATGTATTTTTAATGGCGTCATCGTTTTTTTCGTGTTTATTGATTGATTCAGTTTTTATGATAGAAAATAGAGAGATCGAGGTTGAAGAATAGGAATTATCAAGATATGATTGACCGTTATAATGGTCCAAATAGATATGCTTGACCGTTATAATGGTCCAAATAGATATGCTTGACTGCTATAATGGTCCAAATAGATATGATTGACTGCTATAATGGTCCAAATAGATATGCTTGACCGTTATAATGGTCCAAATAGATATGCTTGACCGTTATAATG
>JAUMGZ010029200.1:0-19680 GCA_032359645.1 Pododesmus macrochisma | reverse complement strand
ATGGTGATCACAACTATAAGTCAATAGTTTTGTTCTGCTGTTGTATAATTGGTGTTGTCTTATATAGATATGTTGTGGTGTTGTTTAATTGGCGTTGTCTTACATAGTTTTGTTGTGAAGTATATAATTATACCCCTGCAACGAAGTTAGGGGTGTATACTGGAATCACCCTGTCTGGATGTCTGTCGTCCGCAGTAACTTGTCTGGAAAACTCCTCCTTAATTAACAGGTGGATTTCATGAAAACTTTGCATGAATGATCAGTATTTTATGTAGTTGTGCATCAGCATTTTAATTTATGAATTAACCCTTTTTAATCGAGTTATGCCCCTTTGTGCGAAATACTTTCCCTGCACAGCTTCTCCTTAACTAACAGGTGGACTTCATTGAAACTGTGCATGAATGATCGGTATCTTATGTAGTTGTACACCGGCATATTTATTTGGGATTTAGACCCTTTTTGAAGGAGTTATGCCCCTTTGTGTGAAAAAGTTGTCTGTACAACATTTTAATTTCGTTGAAGTATAACTCTCAAATAAACATAACTTGGCGGAAGCGGGGGTTTAAGTCAGCCATCCTGGTGACAGCTCTAGTTTGTGTTGTCTTCTATAGATTTGTTGTGATGTTGTATAATTGGTGTTGTCTTATGTAGATTGTTGTGATGTTGTTTAATTGGTGTTGTCTTATATAGATATGTTGTTATGTTGTATAATATGTGTTGTCTTAAATAGATTTGTTGTGATGTTGTATAATTGGTGTTGTCTTATATAGATTTGTTGTGATGTTTTATAATTGGTGTTGCCTTATGTAGATATGTTGTGATGTTGTATAATTGGCGTTGTCTTATATAGATTTTGTTGTGATGTTGTATAATTGGTGTTGTCTTATATAGATTTGTTGTGTGTTTGTTTGTTGTATAATGGTGATAACAACTATAAACCAATAGTTTTGTTGTAATGCAGTATAATTGGTGACCATTGCCATAGATCTGAAGTTTTTATGCCATGTTGTATAATTACAGTGTGAACATTGTTATCACAATCACCATCATCATCAACAACAACAACACCATTTCTATCACAATGATCATCTTCATGTACATCATTTCTGAGCCCCGACCCCCTGCGTAAAACATTTGGCAAGTTTTATTGAAGATATCCAGGGATTCTTTGAGATATGGTCAAGTTAGTATTCCCCAGTATGTAAATAGAAGCATTTCACAACTGTCATTTTATGGAGATCTTGTATACAAAATTAGGAGGATTAAAAATAACCCATTGCTACTAAAATTTTAAGAAAATTCCTTAAACGTAGCTGTGATCCTCTTATAGTGAGACCACTACATGCCTAGTATTTGATCCATTTACTGCCTCTTACTGGCATAGCTTTGGCATTGCACACCTTCTAACAATACGACTGGGACTCCATAAAGGGCTCCAGTTGAAAGCTCCCTATATGGAGAAGGCTGGGTCCTGACATCTGTCCTTCTGGTTGTTAGTTGGACTCCGCGTTGTTCTTTATTTCTGAGCTCACGCTGCTGTTATAGCAATTACGTTAGCCAATTTAGTTTTTTCCCCTGACACATAACTTGGTGAGTTTTGCTCTCCTAAGGTCCCCAATCCACCTATATTTAAGACTTCTAGACTCATGCGGGAAGTGGGAAGGTTGAGGCCTCATGCAGGATTATTAGTCTTTATGATTGTTGTGATGACAGTTTAATTACTAACATTCCGGTGCTTAATTGTTTGACGCAGTTATTGTTTGTTTGTCAATGTCTTTCGTTCTGTTGATTCAATTCATACTGTTTTAGTCCATCTGAACCGAAGGTCCAAGGTGGACTTTTCTCATACAAATCCCGTTCGTCGTCTGTCGTCATTAACTTTTAACATTTTCGACTTCTCCTAAACCACTGGACCAAGTTCATCCATACTTGGTAGGAAGTATCCCTAGGGGGGGATAACGATTTATTGAAATGAAGGGGCTTCGGCCCCCAGGGGGCACCACTAAGGAGCCAAAAGGGAGAAATCTGACAAAACTTCAAAAATCTTCTTCTAATAAACTAGAAGGCCTAGAGCTTAATGTTTTGGTATGTAGTAAATTTAAGGCATAAGAACCAAGTTTGTTCAAGGCGTGACCCTGGGGTCAAAAATAGGTTACACGTTTTGGGGTCAAAGTTCAACACTTAGCAAATATGTTAACTTTTTTTTCTCCAAAACAGCCTAACCAATTTCATCCAAACTTCGAAAAAGGCATCCCTAGGGGAAGGATAAATCAGATTTGTTCAAATGATGGGGCTCAGCCCCTAGGTGGCGTCACTAGAGGGTCCAAAAGGGTGAAAATTTGACAAAATATCAAAAATCTTCTTCCAATAAACTTGAAGGCCTAGAGCTTAACGCTTTGGTATGTAGGACCTTTAGGGCATGGAGAACCAAGTTTGTTCAAGGCGTGACCCGGGGGTCAAAAGTATTCAAATGCCAATCCAGATGGACGTTAAGGCCCCATGGGCCTCTTGTTTATATGAATTCAGGACAGTTCTTGTAAATATGGTCAGAAGAAAAACATCTGGAACACACGCTTGTTGTGTTTTCATTAAAATAATTTTTTTCCACGCATTGTTTGTATTGGTACAGTCCACGATGGAGACTTCACGTGTGATGGAAACTTAACTTTAACATAACGTGAGCCGTCGGAAATCTCGGATAGTACCTTTGAAAAAATCCCAACACAATTGTTATGTCTTTTTCTTTAAGTTTATTAACTTACACAGAGTCTTCAATGTACAAAGGAAGATGCGTGAACGACACGACAACATCAGATGCCAGCAATGTACACTCAATATGTGTTATCATTTACACGGAACCCATTCCGCAATTTTCAGCACATTCTTTGTTTTTAACAGTGGTCACCGAGAACTTCCCACAGAGATTCTCTAAAGCGTCTATAATATTAGCCTCAAGGGTCGTGTATGGGCGGCGAAAAAGGATAACTGGCGCATCGAAGATCGGATTTTGGCTACAAGTTCTCCACCGTTCAAAATCGAAACTCGTGCATAACTTCGGTTTTATGTCCGTATGTTAACAGTTCTTAGTCAAAAGCCGTTTTGTAAGATTCATTTCGGTAGCTCGGGCTCGGGCTACAACTTTTCCACCCCATCGTTATAAGACTCGCACGCCATCTAGCGTTAATTCAACGAATAACTGTTGATGTTGAAACTGTTCGTTTTGCAGCGGTGACTGTTTATATTGCATGGGTGATCGTTGTTTTGCAGATGTGACCGTTCGTGTTGCATTCGAGTCTGTTCATGTTATTTAAACTGTTTTTTTGCTATGCACACTGTTCGTTTAAACAACGACTCCTGTTTGTTTTGTATATTAGATGTTTTCGACATTGATTGTTGATTTTGTATTTTAAACGTATTTTTTTTTACACATGACTGTTGATTTGCATGGGTGGTCGTTTGCTCTGCAGATTGACCGCTCGTGTTGCATTCGAGTCTGTTGATTTTATTTTAAGCTGTTTATTTTGCAATGCACACTGTTCGTTTAAACAACGATTCCTGTTTGTTTTGAATGTTAAGATGTTTTCGAATATTGGTTGTTGATTTTGTATTAACGTATTTTTTTAAACCATTTTCGCCGCCCATAGTCGTGTCTTTAAACAAATTCCTTCCCTGTATAGGCGTGTGAGAAGGTATGGGCGTGTGCGCCATATTGGAAGACCTTAGCTCAGATCGACTGAGCCAGGTTAGGCCAACATTGTATAAATATGTCACACATATATGATTTTAAAATTGACACAATATTACACAAGAAAAGAATGATGCAAAGCATCAAATTCGCCGGAAAAACTAAAGTTTATTAATTTAAGAAAATGTTTATTCTTGAATTACATTTCTATATTTCGGGTGCAGACTTCGAAAAACATTGTTTTCTGTGATCAATGTTAGAACCTATGCAAACATTATTGTCACTTCAAAAGTTGATTAAGTTAAAGATATTAAATTTCCCCAATTTTCCCTTTTTCGATTGTGCATGTGGCGCCCCCTGGACCCCCAGCCATATTTGTTGAACAAACATGAATTTACGTTCACCTTGAATGGTTCCCATTGAATGCTCAAATATTGTCGAGAAGTTGAAAAGTTGATACAATGGTATATATAATAGTAAACATCAACCTCAGAGCCAGTACGGTTATTTTTACCTCATAGTTATTATTCGCCGGCATGGGCTGGCGAATATATTTGTAATTGATTCGAGATATGCACATGGAGATGGGGAGCAGTTCGCATTTTACATCCTGAGTTTAAGGATGTTGTAAAATGGTTTGACCCCAAGTTACAGCAGTTTTGCTTTGTTTAACAATGTTACATAAATACTGTTATTTATTCAATGTTTCTGAATTGAAGAAATTGATTATTTATACTATAAATTAACAAAGATTGTAAAACGAGAGTCGCAAACAGTACTCCGTTGGATTTTTTTTTTTAAAAGGTCCGGAAACGGTTTCCGGAATAGCGCAGTATTGAGTTATCTTGTGTAATTGTGTAAACCTGACCAACCTCTTTAAAATCAGGATTTAAAATGCGAACTGCTCCCAATCTCCACATGTACATGCCGGCGAATAATTAAGTACATATATATTCACATTCCAATTAACAATTGTATCTTTTTCTTAACTCACCTGTATGTCTAGACACGGGGTATAGTCAGTCCATTCTTCGTGCGTATATAGGTTAGTGAACCAAGTACCATTGTCCGTGCATGACTTCTTTGCATAACCTGTAAATATATAATAGAATCAACGTGAGAAATTACAATTAATGTGTAAGCGTTATAGAAAGTGCGATGCTCTGATTGGTTAAGAGCAAAGGTCATGCTGTGATGACCTCAAACGGGGTGTTGTTAGATCACGTATTGCAGTGCATCGTTGTTGCAGGGGAATCTATAGGTCTAATTGTAGTTAGATTGTACTGTACATTATGCGATACAAAATTTCATTAAAGGATCATAGTGTATGAGTTTGATACCATAGAAGGAATTTCTCGGTTGCAGCAATATGGAATGACGAAACATACTTCGTTATTATTAAAGGATTTTTTTTAAATCTCGAAAATAGGGATTCTAAAAAATCCTATATATAAACTTAATAAATATTTGTAAGGTGCAAAGCAAAATCAAACTGTTGCGTACGTATGACCCCTAATACAGTGTACAAACAATAAAATACAATACCTCATTTGAAAAATATCCTTTCAGAAATATTTTAGTTTTCTTTCCAGATTATATATGATCATATTTACTGCAGAAATACTTCTGAAGTACCTTGGCCAGTTAAGTTTTTTGAAGTTATTTTTGTAGACCCGTGATAACTATTCTTTGAATTTAGGCCGCATTAACCTCTAACAGAACTTCCTTCTGTGAGTTAATGCTTTCCAACATCCAAGCATGCCCGTTTGAGGACAAACGTTGAATAGACCAACAACTAAGGCACTCCTCAAAAATCTCGAATTAGTGGACAATCGCAAAAACAATGTAAACGGGACGTATTTGATAATAGAATGATCCCCTATTAAAGGTTAACACGCGAAGAGTGGTCTTTTTTCACTTTTCAATATATTATGTTATATATATGGTTCCGCTTCTAGTGTTTTAATTAGAGTTCGTGATGTTTCCATTTTTAGTTAATAAATGTATATTTGGTTCGTTTTCTGTGTGTGTCCAACGTTTCTTATTATTTGTCAATGTCCATGGACTTACGGCCTTAGAATATCGTCTTGGTTTTTGGTTTTACTATTTTGTTGTTCGGCATATGTTAGCATTCACAAAATTTGAATTTAGGACATGATGAAATAGAATCATCAAAACAAATTATAGACAAACAAATAAAAGCTACTTCAAAATGACATCACCAGAACTAACTTGCCAACTGAGGCGGCAGCTCATTTGGTTGATTTGAAGTATCCATCTCAGTTTGCTAGTGGTGACTTTTTGATGAAGCTTTATTTTGTTTGTCAAATAACCTTTGTTCTGTTGATCCTATTTCTACTTTTTTGGGACAAATAAAGTTATCAAGCGTGTTATAAATAAAGTAAGGATGTACTAATTAGTGTATATTTAAGGGAATCAACAGAATGAACGACATTGACAAACCAACAATAGCCGCATCAAACAATTTTGCATCAGAATAAAAGGAAATTAATAGACCTCACAACAATCCTTAAGACTAGATTTCCAAGCGGACCGACTAAGAACGGTAACCCAGCACAAAACCAGACGGTGTGATTAAATCGGTCAATGATAACCACCTTCCAAGAGAGAGAAGAAACTACAAGTGTAAATTCGAGCTTTAATGAGTAGTCAATGTCAACGTAGTCTTAGAAAGTATTCTCTATATGTTCTTGCTTGAATTTACAGTTCAACTATAATAATATCTTCCTCTAAAAGAATAGATATACCTCATTATGTCTTTTTGCGCCTATCCATGTGTGCATGCGTGCGTACGTGCGCGCGCGTGTGTGTGTGATACGGATACAATATCATCATTGCTTCACTAATTCTCTATAGATAATTGAAATCCACAAACATAATGCAAATACACTTTAAATGAACTGCAATTAACACCACGGTATATTGCATTTGTGCATTAGGGACTTTATTCCTCACATTTCGTGTCAAATGAAATTGCATAACACTTCTATTTTCGATTCAGTGTAGAGATAAAATCTCGTTTGATTATACAAGGGAACATTTTAAATAACCTGCTTATTGGAATTTGAATATCATGATTCATGTGTCTGTTTGTCACTCATACAAATGTCACTTTGATCAAAGAAATATAGTGCTTGCCAATAAAATCTCAAATTTATGTCCCATACGTGCAATGTTAACAGTAATTTTGCGGATATAAAACAACTGTGATGTATGTAAAGGCATGTGGTATCTTAATCACAATCCCCAAACGTCATTGATATCAAAGCAAATTGATGTAAATTAGTGTCTGTTCAGACGGAAATTTTAGCAAGTAATAAATTACTGATTTTCCCAAAAGACCTGTATACTAAGCGTTACTTTATACATATTAATGCTGACACAACTCAACCGAATAGAAACTGTGTGAAATTCAGATTGTCGAAGAATTGAAGAAAAAAGCATGCGACATAATCCAGTGATTGTTAGCTTGCAAGTTGTTGACTTTTTGATGGGGCCATTAATTGTTGGTTTTTTCAATATCCTTCAATCTAACGATCCTATTTCTTCTTGTTTTAAAAGACACGTTTTCCCCCTGACAATTCATACGACTTTACATAAAGAGAACTATAACCATTTATACAAAAATGCCCATGTGAAAGGTTCAACAATAGTATCCAATGTATTGAATACTATTTATAATACATATGTATATTAAACGAAGGAAATAAAAAAAAGTATCCAATGTTTTATTATTCTTGTATAATACAACAACCACGTCACACGACAATCACTTTCGTTCGCTGACACCTGGTACAGAGTCTTAATGTGTGAGCAAGGACACATATGCATCAATCATAATAACCCTGTCTGGATCCAGCAACAAAGACGGCAAAAACAATCTAGATGTGTCTCTTCTGATTGACCACCCATCGTATGGCAAAGTAAGTTTCCATAAAAAAGCTATGTTAGATTTGACCTAAATATTGTTGAATAGTGGTTACTCCTATCACATGTATTACTATAGTGCTTTTAAATTTATCACATACGGATCGGAGACAAAAAGTCATGCCAGTGTCATGAATATTGTCACTAATGTCCTATTAAGCTTTGATATATCTTCAGAAGTTACATCAGATATATATCGAAGAGAACCGTTGACATATGTCTTCTTGAAACCCATGAATCAAGCAGAGAGATCGACTGAAATGTGCTTTATTGTGTTACCATAGTTAACTATGAGAAATCGAAATACGGTCGCTTATAATCCCAGAGAAAAGTCGTGAAGTTACATGTTCATTTGAAGAAGAATTGATGACAACTTTCAAGCAAACATTATTCTTCATTTATCGTATTACAACAATCTAGCGCACATGTCTTGGAAACAATTAAGAACAATTTACACTACACGTACGAATGATTGAACTCGCATCTAAGACAATGCCTATATTAAAAGTCAGTTCTGAAACTGTATAAACATCAGAAAACAAAACAATTTAAAATCATCAAACAGCACTCACGGTCGAAAGACATTTAAAAAGAACATTTACAGTCAGGAAAAAGGTTAAAAGAGTTATTGATCTAATCTGATGCCGTAATAATCACTTGGTATACCTTAGAAATCATCAATCTGAATCAGGCTTTGCACTTCTACCGATCATTCATGATTACAAAGAAGAGAATAACACTAGAAACCACCAATCTATGTATGCGTATTGTTTGATCCCTAATAATAAATAATCATTAAGTAAAAATTGAGTCTTAACAAGTGTTTCACAATAATCGATTATGCATGTCAACCTGACTTGATGAGACTTTTACATGTAATGCACAACAAAACTTTTTATTATGTACACTTTTTATGCCTTCTTTATTTGCAGAATGAAGGGTATATATAGAATTTCACACAGAGATCAGCTGCCGCACCATTGTCTATTCATGCTGGTTACGGCGCAAACTTTTAAAATATTCATTATGCTCGAGACAAAATAGATAAACACTCGACAAATCAATGGTAGAAACGGGCGGCATGAAACCTAAAAATAGCAATTATATTCAATTGCATTAAACGCAATAAGTTACGCAATTGTCATTTGGAACACCCCGGACGACCCACGCTCAAGATAAGAACCTTTGACCGAGGAACTCCGTTGAGCAATTGTAGGATGAACACAATAATGGAGGGATACATCAAAGAATTGTAGATAACACACACCACATATATACATAGATAAATCTATCTTCATATGTAAAGGATAGGGATGCTTGTTTAATGTTTAATTAGGGTTTAACGTCAGGTCAGTCGTCTGCCAACAAGATCTATCTGTCTTTCTTATACAATTGGAAGAATCTGGTACTTCTAGGTGATGATATCGACCATGACATCATTATGTGTAGGTGAGAGACACAAAAGGGGGTCAGGGTTGACGGAGAGAATTCCAGTGGTTAAGTAACGATTTTTTTTTTATCAAATTAGCCATGCCGTAGATGCATGTTAATAGGTAGACTTTGACTTGTGTGATTTAGGCACGTGCAAATTAATTTTATACATTTTTAAATATAAATCACGCATCAAAACTCTTGCGAAGTAATAATGTTTATAGTCATGACATGATGACTATTTTCTATCGATTACCAGCATTACATCGTAGACACGGTTTGATGCAGCAATTCATCATAGTAAAACAATATTCTTACATGTTGAGTTGTGTTGTTAATTTGTAATCTGAATGCAACTACAAAAAAGAAAAAGTGCATTACCATGATGAAATTCCTCATTTTCTTAATAGTTAGAATGATTAAAAGTTCAAGACAATCATGCATATGCACCGAGAGAACAAATGGGCATGAATTGTAAATTGGCATGCGTAGTAACCCGTGTTTCGTTACTCGACACACGATAAAAACAATTAAAACTTAACGCACATTGACACTCTTTACCGGTATTTTTCTGAATTTAGGAAGGGAGACGCCAGGCCAGAATCCGAAGCAGAAGGACTGACGACAACGGGAAAGGAAAACACACACCAAATGGCAATAATACGTACATAAAATCACCTCACAAAAAGAGATAGACTTGGGATGATAATAAAAAGAGTTTAACGGTGTGATTAAACCGGTTCAGGAGATACAAAACTTTCAACTCCAACTTAGCAAGCACAGATAGGGCCTTAAACCATAAACATTTTTTCTAAAAAAATTGAATATGAACCTTTTTACATTAACTCAAGACTTAACAAGCATACAACACAGAAGCAACCATGAAGATATAAACATATATGAATGAAAGCTTATTTTTAAAAGAATGGAAAGTGCTTATTTTCATTTACTTTTCATGTCCCAGATAATTCTTTTTGTAATTCTGGCTTGATTAAAATATGTGTATCTGCATTAACGAAGCATCTTGAATTTAACCTTACAAAATACAGATGAATACGTTTTGAATTCCTATTTTGACAACGCACGCCTAAGTTCTTCACAAGAATATTTTTAGGTATTGTTGGGGTGTGGATTTTTTGTTGTCCTTCAATAACAATCGGGATTTGTATCCCTTCCTTTTTTGTCTTTGTAGATTTGGTTTATCAAAGTCTTGTCTACTCGAAACTCATAAATTTATTTTCTCTTGCGCGTCCATTGATGACGGTTGATTTGAAGCTTGACCTGGAATACAGGACGAGAGTATCCAACATAGAAAATTGGTTCTTTCCTCTTATAAATATTATATTCATTGGTTGCATTTTTCAGTCTGCAATTTTGTATGTTTAGTGCAAACCATAATTAACGTTATGGGTATCACCGTAGTTCTGAACGACATAAATCATGTCTAATCTTAGAATGAATAGTTTAATGCGGCAGACTAAGTCAATACTGCACGCCATAGTCGTTGTTATAGTTATGTAATTCAAAACATACGTTCCAAATAACTGTTAGCACTTCATATAATTACCTACAGTGGTCACAGCACTCTATATCTTAACACAGCTTCACTGTTAGGTTATTTCGGTTTACATTATGACAAACAGGCATTTCTATTATAAAATAAACAGAAGCATGAGACCCTAGCAACAGTTTTAAGTTTTTACTTAACGCAAAGAATACTTATAGACCGACATCAGTTAGGTATGTTTTAAAATGAAAATGACATGGCTTTTTATGCAGTTAGCATTGGACAAAATAGATTATATAAATTAATACATTAATTGTACAATATGCGTGTCTGTGTTTAGTCAAGGCGCGTTGACCCACATCAAGAATGTTGGAAACGTTGGAAACATACAGTAATCATAAATAGAAAACAAACATATTTAAACTAAAAGTAAAACCAAATGATTACGAAAAATACGCATTTTCTTTAAAACTGGCGTCAGCCATTGTGAAATATGAAAATGAGATTGATTCCATGTAACCGTATGATGACGACCGTTAAACTCACAAGAAAAACCCAAAGATTAGTAGGCGTAAATTCTGTATTAGAAGCTTTGATGTCAGCAGCGACCGTCTAGCAATGACGTTATCATATAGAGAATAAAAACTTAAATATCAATAATGCTCCGATACATATAGTCATTGATGCTTAAAAAGGGGAAGATGACTGCGAGAAAAATTAAAGTCACTAAGTTTGACGTTAAATTTTGTAAAAGATTTTAATTTCTTTGAGCAAATAAGAGAAAATTTTGACGGCAGCAGAATCCCTTTCGCGATGAAGTTCTCGTATTGAGAACACACTCTTGAATTTCGAGTTAGCTGTGATGCATACACATTATAAGCAGGCGAAGACAAGATATGGCTGCTTAAATGGGGAAGTTGACTGTGACAAAAATTAAAGGCACCACGTTTTACATAATAAGTAATGGTAATTGTTCAATTTTCAGAAAAAAAATCAAATAAGAGGAAGACGATTTAATGTCGCGCGCACACCTAAAATGTGGACAAGGCCATTTCTGTAGTTTTTTAGGGTGTGAATATTGTTATGCCACAGTCTATATCATGGTGATCTTTCTAAAAATGCAATATTACACGTATGATAAAAAAAATAATACCTAGCTCTGAAGTTCCACAAATTAAATACACGTTAAAGTGTCTGACATGTTTTTATACCGCAGTCTATATCATGGTGATCTTTCTAAAAATGCAATATCACACGTATGGTAAAACACAAAACCTAGCTCTTAAGTTCCTCAAATGATATACATGTTAAAGTGTTTGACATTTTGTTATACCACAGTTTATATCATGGTGATCTTTCTAAAAATGCAATATCACACGTATGGTAAAACACAAAACCTAGCTCTTAAGTTCCACAAATGATATACATGTTAAAGTGTTTGACATTTTGTTATACCACAGTTTATATCATGGTGATCTTTCTATAAACGCAATAATATTAAATGTTACAACATCAACTTTGCTGATGAGGACTGGTTTGTCCGAATTACGTGTCCAGAGGAATACGTTAAAAAAAATCCTATTTTGACTCTGCGCATATATAAAATGTTGGCAAGACTATTGTATAGTATTGTTGGAGTGTAGGTTTTGTCCTTCGTTACCATCGTAATTTCCCCCTCCCCTTTTGGATATGTAGCTTTGTTTTACCGAAGTCTTGTCTTTTCTAAATTGATTTATTCTGAAGCGTCCATTAATGACGGCTGCTTCGAAGCTAGATCTGCAGTTCGGGACGGGAGTGTCTCACACAGAGTAGTGGCTCTTTCCTCTCATAAATATAATATTTATTGGAGGCATGATTCAGATTGCATTTTTGTAGTGTAGACAATACATTTATTGGTGGCCCGTGTGATAAGGTTGCAAGGTTGTATATGAAATCTCATTTTCCTTGTCCAGGTTGTTCTCACAAAGGATCAAGTTCTTGTATAAACTTTTAACTGCTAAATATGCATACCATGAACCAGGGATACACGACTATCAATCTATCAACACATGTACTTAGATGAAAAAGTGGTTTCAACATGTTATTATACAGTATCGTTATGCTTTATTTCTCAATGGGTAAAGTAGCCGACTTGTAATCATTAGAGCCTTTCACCTCCTAGGTTCGATTCCCGTCCGTGGCGGCCTAGTGTGAGAAAGTTGCCAGTAACTTGCCGTAGGTCGGTGGTTTACTCCGGGTACTCCGGTTTCCTCCACCAGTAAAACTTGCACGTCCTTAAATTACCATAGCTGTTGATCGGACAATAAGCCCTTAACATAAACAAAACATAAACAAAAATCAAGACAAAATTAGAAAGTTTTGCGTGACTGAGAGGTTTCAATTGTGTTTTGCTCAGGGCCTATGCACATGATGGGTTGACATCACGTAACACGAATGTACAATGGTAATGCATGTTAACCTATTTATTGTCTACGCTTTCTTTTAAAATAAATCAATATTAAGTGCGCTTGATTCTATATTTAAATCTTTCGGTAACAACTGTATGACTGCCATGGTAATTGAAAACTGTTACTAGTTTCGACGACATGCAGGCAAGAAACGAATTCCAATTGGTCCCTTAAAAAACGAGAACAGTGTGTTATAATTAATAACACCTTCTTAACAGTTGTGCTCCAAGCAGATAATGCTAAGTGCAACAATCACTGATTATACTCTTGTCATGTTTATGGCCATTCTGTTGAAATGCACTAATTCGACACACTTTACGAACCTGGGGAGTAATGAGCAAAGATTGCGAATTATTCAGTTTCGATTAAACGTATGAGTTCAAGCACCGCTAAATAATTAGATATATCTTAATTGTTCATGCAATGATTAAAATTATAGAATTGTAAAAACACAGAACTTTCAACATCTGCAATAAAGCAGATTTCAATTCTGATTCCCTAAGGTTTTGGCAAATGTTTATATAAAGTTATGTGGGATTTAGGCAGTGCTTTTCGACACCACATTAAAAACTATTTGCAATCGCAGCAACAAAAAGCTATAATTAAGCCAATTAGACTTGACAGAATTACATTTTAAAAACAGCATCACCAAATTCAAATTCACCACACTAAATTAAAGGGAACCACAAACATGTTCAGAGCCTCAGTTGTAAGCACAAAGAAACTTCTGTGTATTCACTATGTGCATTGACTGTTTGAAACAAACTGTAAATTAGAAGAAGAAAACAAAAATTAACCGTTATAGAATAAAACAAAACCCAGCGCAAACACGCCTTAAGAATCGATTGTGAACTCGTTAGTTGTAATGTAACTTGCATAGGGGTCAATTTTATAAAACGAATAAGTGTCATTCACTCGCTTTGTATGCTTTTAAATGAGAAATACAGCAAGTCTGTACTTTTATCACATTGCATAAGATTATAATATGTTCTTTTTATTGATGAGGACTGACGCTCCGAAACATTCGTCTAAAAGTTTACAGTCATGAAATTCACCGTATATTTTGGACTGCGAGTACAACCACATATTACAACTTCTTCTAGTTTCACGGCACTTTTTCATATTTTTCATTCACTTATCGAAAGGTTGCTATATATCAACGGTCCGCATGGATTACTAGTCTTAATGATTGCTGTGATGTCGATTTAATTAATAACATGCAGATGCTTCATTATTTGACGCAGTTGTTGTTTGTTTGTCAATGGCTCTCGTTCTGTTGATCCTATTCATACTGTTTTATAGAAAAGTATATAAAAGAATTTAACTAGTCTCCCAAACGTATCTAGTCGTTTATCTATTCATACCAATGTTTTGTCTAAAATAAATTTAAGAATTTAAACGTTCCTTATAACATTTGCAAGAAACAAACATCAACCCGTCCGACCGAACACAAGTTCTCAGAAACGTCTACATCTTTATGCTTTAAGGGAAACTGCCGCCGATTATTTCCACTGTGTTGCTGGTTTATTAAGGAAAACGTTGGACGCACACAGAAAAATTAACCAAATATACATTTATTAACTAAAAATGAAAAACGTCACGAACTTCTATTAAAAACTAGAAGCAAAACTAGGTGCTTGCAATATGGTAAGCGTTTCCTGCTACATTTGTGTCACCCACCGAGAGGGAAATCATAGAAAGAGATGTGGAGTCTTGAGAAGACAATTTAAAATAGAACAAGAAATATCTTAACCATAAAGTATTGAAATTGTTTTTTTTTTTAAATCATCTATTTGTTCAGCTCGGAGCTTCTTCAAATGAACTCGTAAACACGTAAGGTGTTGGGTCTTTCCAATGTAAAGTGCATACTATGTAAATCAAAGCGAATGTACAATTATAGTTGATTGCAGGTTGTTTTTTGCTGATAACTATATCTTTTCAAGTGCAATTAATTTTACACTGTTCATCGTTAAATGTTGTAGTTTTCGAGATTAAAAATAATTGACAGTAATTGACAACGCACGTCTTAAATAATTGCTTTCCTTGCAAATGATGCCAAGTGCACTCATATTAAATATACTTGGATGTTTATCGATCTATATTTTCTGAACTTTTCCCTAAACATCCCGTAATTTGCACAGTAATTGACATCCTAATGTTGTAATTGTAGGATGTATGTGCACTAGTTGCATTCATTTGAAATACAGCAATTCGTATGCAGTCTTTAATTATACCAACAGTAAACTAATTTGTAAAATTGGTGCGAATGTGCAGAGTAAACAGGCATACGAATTTGTTAAATTCTTGCAATTCACTTTAAAATATGGCCGTGAACTTTTGACTTGTATAATTATGCACTTATTATACATTCAGATAGTAATACTTTTTTTTTTATCTTCTAATATTTTTGTTCTATAAAATAGGTATTCAGACTCAACATAAGTCATTACCTCAAAAACAAGATTATGTTTTTATAGTTGGTTATCTAATACAAAGATGCAATCTGAAACATGCCTCCGATAAATATGATATTTATAAGAGGAAATAGCCAAAACTATTCAATGAAATAATTTTGGATCAATATTTACGTTATAACGATATCAATAAAAACGATTGATATAAAAAGGAAAAGTAAACTTCTCGTTCTTTATGTACATCATTTCACAACACAACAAACAACCAGTCGTTAAGTTGTTAACATGTTTATACTTATATTGTCAATGGTGTGTCTCCTTTATTGTTTCGTCACGTGAATGGTGACATAGTCTTATGGGGACAAATGTTCTAAGTATAGACATATATTTAAAAAAAATTGACAAATTACACGTCATGGCATTGTATATCATTTTAACAACCAACTGCCCACATCAAAAACAGGCACATATTTCAATTTATCATGCAAAAAAAAGACTATTGTGCTATGCTATAACCTAAAGTGTTTCATAATTTTGCAGAAGAATACTATAAATTACATAATCTTTTACAAACACGCAAGCTTCTTTGTTCTCTTGGGTGAATATACGAAATTATTAGATGTACGTTTCACAGCACAGTAACGTAACTACATTTTCGGAACAATATCTCACTGCATTAAAATTGCAGACATGTTTAGTGTCATAACATTTGATGGGGTTTCTATTGTATATGAATCATCCTTTAACTCATTTTTACACATAAACTGATAGTTATTGATCTACGTCTACTTTTCATTTATCTTTCGCTTCTAGTTTTTCAATAGAAGTTCGTGATGTTTCCATTTTTAGTCAATAAATATATATTTGGTTCATTTTTCTGTGTGCGTCCAACGTTTTCTTATTGTTTGCCAATGTCTATGGACTTATGACCTTAGAATATCGTCTTGGTTTTTCGATTTACTGTTTTATCATCGAGACGGGTGACGCACGTGTAGCAGGAAACGCTTACTCGCTTATAGTTTTTGTTTAAATAGAAGTTCGTGATGTTTCCTTTTTAAGTGAATAATTGTTTTTTTGTTCTTTGTGCGTCCCACTCTTTCTATTGGTCATTCGTCTTGGTTTTCGTATGTTCTACTTTACATATATATATATTTATATATAACACTAAGGAGACTCGATAGGTACTGTCAAAATTGTCGGTTCTAATGGTTGGTTCCCTTACATAGAAAATTGTGTGTGTTTTCCCGTATGTTATAAGAAGAGAAAGGTTCAACAGAACAAATGATTTTGACAAACAAACTCTAACCCTTTCAAAATGTACTCATTAGAATGAACTTACACACTGAGGTGTGCATTTAAAACTGATTTCACTCCAAACAAGTAATTGTAGAGTCCTCGCTAATGACCCAAATCAAAGCTACAAAACCACCATCATCAACGGATTTGAAAGTGAATAGTGGGAAGGCACAACACCTGTATAAATCAAAGCTAGGCATCCAAAAGAGCAGCAAAGAAATACCAATGTTGATATTTGACAAAACCCACACCCAATCAATAATATGGAAACGGCCATATCAAAATTGTGGTGAACGCGCAGTCAAAACAAAAAGATTTATAAAAAGAAAAAGTCGTCGGAAATTAAAAAAAACTCAACGGGCCACCAAAAGTGTTATTCTTGTTTCTTATCCAACAGTTGTTTGCTGTGAAAAACTTTCCCGACATACCAACAAACACACTCAAAAACATAGCCTTAAATCTTTTCTTTTATGTTCGTTTATTTTGAGTGCAGTTTGGTGATGACGAATGCATGACACTTTCCTAATGCAATAAACTATACACAATCTGCTTCTGTGTTGGTTCTTACAACAAGATAAGTCGAGTGATAATTCTAGTCTGCGAACATTCCAATATCCTACTTTTAAATCGATAAAGACGCTGAACGTCCGACATATGGTGCATTTTACATTAAAACAAACAAGTTGTTCTTGGAATGAAACGAAGTTGGATGCATGACATAATAACATCAATACCAGAGTTCAATCTATGATATCTGCACCGGAAGTTCCACAGTCACCGTTTCTTTCACAGCCCATTTGAGAAGTTCACTTACTATGTAATCTAAGGAACGTTAATTGACTTTTTATATATTTCTTCCAAGCATGTTATCTTTTATTAATTTGTTTTCGTGGTTAGAAAAGACGTTTGTAAAGATAGTGGAAGGTTATGTCATATCTGTAGGACAGCTTGGTTATATATAATCGATTGTTTTACTTCACAGAATGTCTGATATATGTTTTCGCATAATGGCTTTTCAGACTTTTTGGTTAATTTAACAAATATGTTGTTTGTTTAACGAATTACTAACTTATCTGATACATAAATTTAACTATTTATTAGACATCTTGATAATTCGTTATAAGTATTTATGTTTTCCTTTATTTATGCAACCAAATGAATAACTACAACCTTGTTACTTTTCAGGACAACTGTTCATAGAATTCTCCATGTAATGTATCAGAAATGAATTTTTCAGTCGATTTCCAATTTTACTTATTAAAACGAGAACGATTTGATGGAATTAATTTGAAAATTGGTTTTTGTAATTCTTGCATTTATTATTTATTTCCGTCGCCTTGTGACTTGATTTATGTCTGAAACCTTTAAAAATTTATTTGATTTGATTATTAGTATTGATTTATTTCAATTTAGTTACATAATGACCTGATTTAGGTGTTAACCTTTCAAGAACTGAATTGATTTCAAGATAACATAGTAATCTCTACGTTTTGTTCATTTCCCGTTTTGTTTTAATGAAAGCACATTGTAACTGGTTACATCTGAGGATAGAATATATTGTAATTAAAAACCTCCTTTTTGCCTCCCTGGAACTTAAATTTTTTTCAAAGAAATTGTTTGCCGTGTTTTTCGTAATTCTTACCGCTTTATAAGATTAGATGACATATATCAACATATATACATATATCTAACAATATGACGTGAGCTTAAATCTATGCTCAGGATATTATCAGTTCGGACTTCTTGTAGTCTGTTTTATTTACATCTTTTTCCTTTGATGTCCTGCATGTGTCAGAAGTTGTAAATATTTAATTTCGATGACCAGATGTTTTCCAGCAATAGGGTTTCGGAAGTAAACTATATCTAGTCTAGTGTTTACAGATGCAAGAACATGGGAAACAGTTGCAGAAAGCCTACAGTAACTGCATATCATTCTTAAGTCATGTTGAGATAAAACAGTCGCATGGTATAACTGGGGCCTTGTTTAAAGAATATCGGTATTCCTCGTTTGTAATATATTTGAAGATTGTTTAAAGGCACTTATTGTCATAAGAAAACCAAATATATATATATATATATATTTATATATATACATATATATATATATATATTAAGATTTAGAAATTAATCAACTCTCATATCACAAAACACAACATCATGCCATGATATAGAACACCGCAGCAGTTGTATGACGGCAACAATAAAATATAGAAATGGAAGAAAATCGTGTGGCATTCATAGCATCAAAACAATATGCATTATTGGACATATATAAAATTATTAAGTTTCTTATACAAATTCTATATAAGTTTATATTTCACCTCTTTTTTGTTATTTGTTCGCCCTGTCCGTCTTTTAATTATAAGTTATTTATTATATAACGTTATTTATGCTTACTATAACTACGCAATCGGCAAACCTCGGGTGAATCCGTTACTCTCATTCATACACGAAGTACACGGAAACGGCCGAAGTTGCGACGAGTGTAGAACTACGATGTAGATTGTCCGGAACAGCTGTACAGAGAAAAACATTTAAAATTCCCCCTTTTGATTGCACATTCAACTAAATAATGGGTTTGGCCATTCTTATACATGTAATTTTCTGGATAATTTTAATGCATGTAATTGTCTAGGGGCATATTTCCAAGCAACAAATTAAACACTCCCTTCTTTTAGCTCTCTAGCTTCGTATATTTTGCCTTGGTTTTTTTCTAAATTCATAATATCTATATTATAATACAAATTTTACGGGTTTGTCCAAAACAGTTGTCCTGTGGAATACGTTGAAAACAAATTTTGACTTCACAAACACCTAAAGTATGGACTTGATCTTTTCATACTACGATGTTTCATCGGGGGATGATTGATTGAATATATTTTATTGTCAAAATGCAATGCAAAGTAACAAATGGATTAGACAACAGGAATGCCTATACAAGTATTCTCCTAA
>JAUMGZ010029089.1:0-19681 GCA_032359645.1 Pododesmus macrochisma | reverse complement strand
TCCATGGCAACCCTGTGACTGTCTGGGTCACCATTCGTGATAGATAGAGACGCTTGGCTGACCAGACAACTTCTATATCCGTTAGTGAATCCGTTAGACCCTTCGAGTTTCACGGGGAATGGTGCGGATATCAAGGAAGCACGTAAACCTAGATAAGTAAAAAAATAAAGGAATCGTAAAATGATGAATTATAATATGCTACAGTCATATAACATTCTAAACTGTCCGTGTGCATAGAAGAAATTGTGGCGTAAATCCTGAAACTGTAAAAATAAATTCCCACAAAAATAGATAAAGCTACATATCGAAATGTTTTACCTTGTATAACAGCATAACAAATGTATGTAAAAAATCATTTATTGTCGAGTAGAGCAATATAAAAACGAATTGCTTTAATTGAACTTAATTCTGCCAAGTCTTTGCTACTTTTCAGAGAAATGTCGACGTCATTAAATAAGTTAGGTATCCCTTTTAAAATTAAAACGAATTGGGACTTTTAATGGCGTTTTACATATAAAATGTATTTGGGAAAAGGAGCAGTAAATGGAAAAAAATGTCATTTACAGACTTTATCAAAAACAAACAAAACACGATACAATAATAATAAAATAATGTTAGAAATACCTACATGTCGAGGCATTCCTCTGTTCTAAATGAGTACTACTCACAAAATATGTTTTTAATTTCAAAGTAAATGTTATTTACACAAAGAAAATATAAAAGAAGAAACTTAATTCTCATCCAAGATAAAATCGTTCGTATAGTTAACATACAGACGAACGGATTCCACTACACAAACACATAATATAATGGCCCACAACGTTTTACTGCAAAATTAAATGTTTAATAGTATACATGAACAACATACAATTTTTATTTCATAAAACTTTCAAGTACGAATCCCATTACAACGTAAACTGGTGAGATTCGAAACTTTGAAAGCTTTAAAAGTTTGTTTACAAAAATAGTTGTACAAAGTATACTGAATTACAAAATAACTCGTTTTAAATTATTAATATTCATGATGCAGAACTGTATTAAATTAAATCAAAAATCTAAAGCAAAGTAAATTAGGTGATTTAGAACTTGATTCTTCAATTTATAATTTATGTATGTATATAATAAACATGTCGCTTACAAAATATTAAAATCTAAGACGTAACTCAAAATACAATTAAAGGTATATGATACATGTAATATTTATATATATTCGTGTTACTGACTAGGAAGTTAGAGAAGAATTACCACTTTCCACTAAAATCTGTTATATTGTAAACATAATATAATTTAATTGTCGGCGAGTAAGATATACTAAAAGCTAATATAAAATTCTATGAGTCTGTTTGACTAATTTATATATTATACTAATTGTTACCCATATACTGTTACATAATACTGAAACTGTTGTAAAAACCAACACCAAATTAGTCCATATATCTATATTTACAGTATTTCAAAGTTAATTTATGCATATACATGCATGTTGTATTAGAGTTGTAATGTAAGTGACTACATCAGTATAAACATATTAAGTATACATGTACTGTCACATTATTTAGCTACAATTGTAATATATTAATTGATCAAAATGCAATAAGGGTCACGCTTATAAGGGCAAACTAGCAAGTATTGTATTAAGACGTCAAGATTAATACCTATTACCAGTTATAAGTATTGGGTTATTGTATACGTGTACACAATTAATTTGTACTCTAAATAAAATGTTAAAACATATACTAGATATTTCCACCACGACTAACCTTTTCCCGCTCGTCTCCAAGATTCGTGTCCTCTGACGCTGCCACCTAGCGGGCAATAGGGGACAGGTGATTTAGTAACATATTATGTGTAAGTTTAGCGATGTTTACGTATATATCATGAAATTAATATGGAGGGACATGCATTATTCATGAGTATGGTAGTATATATAGTAAAAACGGGTATATGCATGCAGGCAAATCCGTGATCAGGAATTAATTAATAGTTTAGTATCATATTCTGGATAATAGAATTAACATACCTAACGTTTATTTCCAATTTATTCAATGAGAAATAAATTAGATTAACATATCGTTATCAATATTTTACACCGATTAAATTAGTGTGAGAAGTGCAGTATTTTTCGCGAGTTATCTCCCCTCTAGCGTACCCCCGGCTGACGTAGACTTGCTTAGTTACGATGTTGAATCTATAAACTTGTGTTTTTCAATTAGCAAATAATCGGAGTTTGTCTTAGTTTTTAAATTAATTAGTTAATAAACTAACCAATCATCACACTTGATTATTTCAAATTAATGTATTAATGTTGGTGAATCACATTGAGTTTTACGTCCGGTGTCAGAGTTAAATTTTAACCATTTACAGTTCTGTTGTTACGCGTGAGGTATATACATAGATCTACTTACCTGATCTGTAGCTTCGTGTTAAGCTATGCAAGGCTATTTGTTAGGATGAATTAAAAAACTTTAATTATTTGACATTTAGTGCTTTCTATAATAAAACAAATCACGAATAATAGCACGTACATGTATGCACCCCGTCAAGATTACGAACATAGCCGTATGTAACATGGAAACCCTCATCAATCATGTACTTATTACCGGACTTTCCCAACTATAATACATGACCAATGTATCCCTGCCACACCACAGTACCCCTTTCCTTTCCGTCCATCCTTATTCCTCCCGTTCTGTGTCACTGCAATATTTTACGCCTCTGGCGCTTCAATTGGTAACTTTCAACTCAACACTCACGCGCGCTCGCTCACACACTCATGCTTATGCACGCGCGAATATTCTTGAGTTTCCATCAATAACAAAACTGTCAAAATCAAAAGTAAAATATAAATGCAAACTGTGTACTATGAACGAATATTTAATAATTTATTTATGTGTTTAGTTGAATACATCGTTGTTATGTGTTTTGTAGTATAGTTTTAAATCCATAGAAATCTAATGTAAATTACCATTTAATCAATATACGTTTCAATTGTTATTAGAGATCGTTTTTCAATTTCAAATTACGTTAATTTTGATGATACATGCACAAGCAATAACAAAAACGAACATTTTAACTTAACGCTTGTGCAATATCAAATTGATACTCTCTCTCTCTCTCTCTCTCTCTCTCTCTCTCTCTACGCAGTATAAGGCGTAACAATTCGAGTTCAATCAGAATTTAGCTTATGTATATCTGCGCTTTTAAAAAGTCTACAGGTAAGAATATCCAGGCCGTGCAAAAATCCATGACGTTAATATTAGGCAATCTTCTCGCTACCTGTTACGCTCAGCGTGTCTGGGCTGGAGAAGGGCTGGTCGGCTCGGTGTCGGGATAATGTGGCTAAGTGAAATATCATGGCAATATGTCTGTGGCGTGATATTTCTGTAATACAGCACTATCAAGTGTCCATCAGTGCGCACTGTCACGAGCAGACACCATGACCTAGACATGAGTTGAAGGGACGTTAAATCCCAATTAACAAACACACAAACCAGAAATTGTTATATATCATTCGAAAAAAAGATTGAAAACGTTATTTCCATATGTTTATTATCATAGATCAACAAATTTTTATTGCATAAAATCTAGAGTTATCAAGGAAGAATCTTAAAGCGTAAAAATTAAGAACTGAAAAACCTCAAATTTACATTCTTGACATGGTATGAGCTAATGCTTAAGGAGCCATACTTAACAATCGAACGTTATTTCGTATGTAATCAATATTGTAAGATCTATGGAAGTATGTTAAAATTGTCGTATATCCCGAGTCAATGTGAAATGGATAAGTTTAAAACAGAATCTACATTGTTTTACTGTACCAGTTTGTTCTAGTTGGGTCATAAGGTGTGTTAAAGAGAACCTAGTAATTACGGTTGGTAATCAGACGTTTGTATGTGTATTGCTTGTTACACGTGAGTTTTTTTTTTCTGTTATGGCTGATAGTAGTACAATTAACTGTAGAATTGCGAATTAAAAACTGAATTTTCAATGTCTACATCTGTCGAAGAAAGAACTGCAATTAAGGTACGACAGCAGAAAATCAAGCTAATTAATGGATAGAGTATATAGTGCACTGTAGACTGCAGAATCGGGTCAGCGATGAAAGGTTCAAAATGAAACAGGAAACATTTACGAAAATAGTTTAGTCATTTTTGTACCAGAAATGAGACCTTTGTTTATGTTTTGCTTGATTCAGTGTTTTCCAGATTTTAAGTGTATTTGTGTATGATCAGATTTATGTTTACTCTCTAGAGACAGTAATTTTTTTTTTTATTTATATCATGTCTCTGGGATAGGTATGAAATGCTCACACATACTTTCCACATACGCCGCCCCTATATCTGAGGTACAATAAACTTGAAGGTATTGGTTGATATCAAACTTATGACATACATAACCTCTATTTGGAGAGAGGTTACAGTAAATTACATATGAATAATACCACCGTCCCTGTGTATGTACTTGTACATGATGGCAAACTAACTGTCTCGAATTGCAAGAAGGAGAAGAAACGGAAACATTTAGTTTTAGATTAGATCCATGCATGTGTGGGTGGTGCTAGACCAAAGTGCAAATAATTATAAACAATTTGTTATGCAATTTTTTATGGTAAACAAGTTTGAATTTAAAATGGATGCCCTAAGAAAGTTCCTTATTTTAGAATGTTAAATTTGACTTTATTAATCCCTGCTAAATTGCCGCGTTAAATCTATGAAATAACATCTAGGTATGAATAAGAAAGATTTATAAATAAATCTCGTACATTTACCACAAGATTCTTTAATCTTGATGTAACGATACAAAGCATATCATGACAAATATTCTTAATATTATTACAGAAAGCATTTTATTCTTTAATTTGGGGTATTATAACATGGTCACCCCCTAGAAATTAGGTGACTAAGTAGTGTTGTTATTACCACCACAAGAAATACTGTTAAACTTAAATTGACATTGACTTAAAGCTTAACAAACAACACTTAAATCTTAATCTTAATTTGATACATCTTTAAGAAGATTTTCCATCAGGAAACTTGATAATACGCTATAATATTCATAAATGCGTAATCTTTAATTTAAATATCAGGTAAAGTCGTTTTATTAAATAAGTTCGTTAGAGAAGTTATACCTTTGTAAGTTTTAAGTTTTCGCCGGGCGGTTTATGGATCATGGTCGTCTATGAAGTTAAGACGATTTAAAAGATAATATTATCATAACTGAAATAACATTTTATGGTAGATAACATATTTAGGTGTAACTTTGATCAATTTACCTACGGAGTTATGTCATTAACCTTTATATCTGAATGTAAAACATAATATATCACCATTTTATGTTATACGGAGTTAGTCTTCAACCTTTATGTATAGGTAAAATATATCACCACTTTTAAATTACTTACTGATAAACTTGTCTATAAACTTTCACAAAACCTACATATCGAAGACCTTCGAACCAATGACCCGTTAATCGTATTACTATATTTTTTTTACATTTTCCAAACTTTCTGTATTCTTTGTGTATGTACGTACTCCGTGTATAGTTGACGTCTATTAAACGTGAGCCAATACCTTTCTTATTTTGAGACAAAACATTCATATCTTAGTAGCTAATATCGAACATATTATTTTGAAAATATCCTTGCTCATTGTTATGTTTTAAAACCGTCGGTGCACTTAAGTGTGTGTGCGTGTGCGTGCGTGCGTGTGTGTGTGCGCGCGCGCGTATTCATTTGTGTGTGTACAAACATGTGTGTTTGACGTGTATGTGCTTGACATGCATAGTGTTTAAATATATTATGAATATGTTAAACAAAGTTCATTAGACCCGTGAAAATTGAAGACATCTTCTTAAATAAATCTTGAAGTAAAAAGAGATAAGCTCAGACGAAGACTATAAGTGTGTATTATAAGACTATAAATGTGTATTATAAGTGCGTCTTTATTGTGTCTGTGTGTGAATAGAAAGTATTAAATCCGTCACATTATAATTAACCAATACGACAAGACCAATATTTATTGCCGTGCATATGCAATAAAATGTATTTAGAGGAAAACTTATACTTTAATTTGTCAATTTCTACTGGTAATAAATTCAGTTTTGAATGAAATTTTCTTTAAGTGACCAACCTATTTATCAGAATGTTCAATGCAGATTATTATTTCGACATTTTAAGCTAAATAATTACATGTTTGTGTATGCACAGCAATCCTTTATGAATATAAGTAAAACCGTTATAATTATTTCTTATTTTGTTATATAATTATATTGACTGTGTAAATTGATATTCAAAAAACGTTCTAAAATAAGAAATAACTGTTAACGAAGTTTACTGCATATCATCGACCGATGATTCGTTCTGTTCTTGGTTTGGGTGTGGCTCTGACGGCATACAATCATATATATTTCAACCGGACTTGTTTGTTGATTTTTCTTTAACACATGGCAAGGTCATATCGTGACAGTGCACGCTGATGGTAACTTTATACTGCTGACTCACTGAAATATCACACCGCAGACACATTGACATGATACTGCACTCGGCCACATTATTCGGACACCGAGCAAACTAGTCCTTCTTCTATCCGGGATGCTGAGGAGATTACTTTATTACCTTATGACGTTGCTCAGGACCCCGCGACCTCACGCGCACGAAGAGAATGCTAGCTATAACATATATGTTCGATGATCGACCTCAACAATAGTAAAGACCATACTCGATCTATGTTTTCCGCAGATATTTTATTCTATAGATAATAGATAAATTAACGCATTAGGGTTTTATATTGATTTTAAAACATGTATCCGTTGAAACTAACAATATATCATCTGTGTATACTCTCTTGTTGAGACGGACTCTATATGTGGGGATCAAACCAGTCTAATACATGTACTATGTGTTCCTCTTCAGATATGCACACTATTCGGAATGTGTAGTGTCAAAAGATACAATCGAGAGACAAAAAACATGATAATAAAAAATTAAAAACTATAAACTCGTACCAATTTAACATACGAGACGCGTTCTACAAAATCTATTTTAAACTCAAATAAGTTTTGTTGTTGTGAAAATGGTCTCGTAATTAACTTAATTACACTTATAGAAAATCCTGCAAAATGTATCAGACATTCTGATAGGTTTGGTTGCAAGGTTAAATAAAACCATATTTCCTGTTACAGGCAGGGTATATAAACCTAGAAACTCGTGGCCAACCAATAAAAATGCTTATAAAGTTACTATTGATGATTTCAAAGGAGTGGAGTGTTTTTATTGCGTATTTATATGTTTTACAGTATGACGAATTCGTTATAAAGGCATCATGCATGTCATTCCGGCGCTTGATACATATCTTGGTTTTATATTCCCCGAGCCATAGGCGAGGAAGGGTATATGATCCCGTATAACCTGCAGAAAACATATATAACTAATAATATAAGCGCTGATTTCTTAAGATTTGATGATTTGATTTGATTGTTTTTTTAAACTATTTGATACATGTACATGCATCTGTAAAGATCAACTCCTATACACTGCATTGGTATCCACAAGTCGGCCATTGATATACAAATATGCCAGTCGTATCTTATCATTTCAATATTTATCTATCATCGCCTACTAATGGGTCACTTACGTCCCAATCTTAACTTTGAAATTCATTTAAACAATTATTACCACATCACAAATTAAACTTATCAGTTGCCGATATCTGCCTAATGTATGGGTCCTTTGATCCGAGAAATACCACATTTCATCGAATATCACGTCCAGATTTATAGTTCATGTCAAGCTGCAAGGGAGATGTTATCAATTTAAAACGTTTATCGCATGTATATAAAGACTTCAATCCATGAGTATTTTAAACTAATTTAATTGTTTGGAGACATTTATGTTAATTCTTATTTGAATTTTAAAAGTTTGATTCTAGCATTGTCAAGAATGATTTTGACACATTGATTTTTCATCTTGAATACCGGTATAGAACACAAACCGGTCGACTTGGAATCAACACGTGTTATACTGATTGTCAAAATGCCTATATCTGTGTTTCTGTTATCGCAGTAACGAAGCACACTGAAGTCGGTGTAATGACGTCACATCCTGCAATTTCGTGGGACGCTAAGGCTAGAGAAGATGCGCTAAGGTCAAAAGGTCATATTTGAGTTAACCTTGATAATGTTTGATAGGTTCTAACTGATACATCGCAAGGTGAACATTCAAGGCCACATCGCCATTTTACAGTTGTGCGTTATGTGCACTCACTTGTCACGTGACATGGAGGAACTCAAACACAATGAAGAATCAGATGACACGATCTATATATACAAACAGGTACTATTTACACGATAAATAAAGCGTTCATAATGTATGTACAGAATACATAATAAGGCGGTAATAAAGCCCTATTTGGCATTGTTAGTGACAAGTGCCATTTCAAAGGTGCATAACTACGACATAATTTAAACGCTTTATATCTTTCGTGTTATCTTTGTGCTAGTCAATAGCCCCATAAACGCGTCCCTTGTTGACAAATACACGACTTTATGGTGTTAAGAATATGGTTATATCTTTATGAATATCATAACAAGAAATTGAATAACTGAATACTGGATTTATTTTGTAACTGGCATACTAATTTCTTTATAGCAGTTGGGAAAATTCTTCAAAGACAAATAGTTGTCAATTTGTCAAGTTTGAATATTTTGTGAGAATGTGTAGATTGTTTAATGGTTAAAGTGTCCAATCATTATATGACAACAACGGTAGGATATTCATGTACCACTGCATTAAACCATTTATGCCATGTATATAATCTGCGCTAAACGACCGATCTTTTGTGAAACATCCCATCGTGCATGGCACAGCAAATTAGAACTAGAATATGTAGAAAGAGGCATTGCTTTTCCCTAATACAGAATTAAAATTGTTTCATTGTATAACTGGGATTTCAAAGAATTTTCCATTTATGTATCAATGTAATGCGTAAACGACTTGCGGATGACTGGAAAATGTGTGTGTGATGCAACTGAAAGTAAACTATCAATATATTGACAATAGATATTTCTCACTGAAATGTGGAATTGTCACGTGGTACATGTTATGAAATTTTACTTACCATTCCCGCCATTTTTGTAGGGTAAGAATCCGTTGATATGACCGGAAATAGTCTTGATTTTTTCGACGTGCGACAGCGGCGATAGTAATTCGTCGTCTGTTGACATCACACCATCATCGTCCTCAGAATTGACATCGTCATCTTCTGACACTTCCTTTAACAGCTTAAGCACAACACAGTATCCTTGAGAAAAATGTTTCAAGGTCACAGACATGTACGCCTCTTCCGGAAGTCCTTCACAGAACTTCCGTAATTCTGTATCGTGAAATAAAGCTAACTTGTCAAACTCGATTCTCTTTTCAAGAATGTGAATAAGCTTTTTCAAATACTGATTTGTAACGGCCGGTTCCGCAATATTATAAACGGTTTTGTTTTTAATAATCCTGTCCTGGATGTCCGCCCTGCTTTGTTGCATCAGTCGTTGATGACTGACGTCACAGGGGGCCTTGCTGACGTTCACTGTTCCATTATGCATCTTCCCTAAAAGAGTGAACTCATCCAACTTTTGCATGGCTGACCGATACTGAGAAACTACTTTTTCGAACTCGACTTTTAGGGCGTCGTTCAAGTTCATAAGATGTCCACTAGAGCAGTTGACCAGACCGTGCTGACCAAGATGCTTGAGACATTTATCTATAGCCTTCTTCTTCTGCTTCATTTGCTGTTTAATTTGAGGTTCTACACTTAACGCGACACGAAGTATGTTACGACACGATGGGTAATGGCTGTTACAGTTTTTCTCTAGTTTGTTGTTCGGTTGTTCGAGTTTTGCAAAACACGCAACCATCCTCTTCACAAGCTGTTCAAGACAAAGTTGATCTTTGGGGAAACTCTCAAAACTTGTTTCGTACAATTTAACGTATAGTGCTTCTAGTATCGGTAGACTAAACGGCATAGAATCGTGCAACACTTCCAAAGGAACTTCCGCTAATATGTTTCCCAGGGTTACCTGATTCATTCGTCGAATCAAAGTTGCGCATTCATCATATTTTTTAGTTTCGAACAACAAAGCGATTTTGCGTAGTGCAAAGTTTGGCGTAATATCAAGAGACTCCATCGTCAATGCTTCTTCCGGAAAACTATTCGCCCATCGAACGTTTCTCCATAGTTTCTGAACTCTTTGTCTTGGAGTTTTCTCCGGACGAATCCGTTCCATCTTCCCAGATCCAGAACCGGAACTAGAACTGGAACTCTCCGTCTAAAATACAAAAACACAAATTTGAAATCAATTGACCGTGAAACAAAGACATTTAGTTCCTTAGTTTACCTAAAATTTAAAAATGCAACAAAATTCACCTCAAGTCAAAGATCTAAAAAGCTGCTTAAACATTGCAAGCTTTAAACACAACAAAGCTTGTTACTGAAACTGACGATAAAACACAAAATCAATTGCAGCCTGCTTTTAAACAGCCATTTGGGAAAACATCACCTAATCAAAAAATGTTTGATCCGATTACAGAAAAATACATCTATTCTAGATATTTCAGATAGCACCTGTTCGTGTGTAAACAGCAAAACACAATCAATGATAGTTTGCATACTTTAAAGGTAAATCAAGCAATATAAAATCAACATGATAAACTAATTGAATTAATAATAGATATTAAATCTACATAATAAAGGTTTTATATACAATGCGTACGCAAGGGTTCTAACGGTATCAGAAACCACGGTATTTTAAGTACCCATGAAACAAGAGATATCGATACACAAATGAAATGTCAGTGTAGGATTCCTCCATTGCGTGCTACTGAATCAAACATTTATCAAACTTGTAAAATGACAATAAGCTCAGATGTTATACATCCGTATAATCAGAGTCATGCAAGCGCTTGTTTCGTATTGTAAGAATCGGATGCCGTGCACGCATCTCTTCAATGCTTTCGGACGATGTCGGTGTTGATCTAGAGGAAGTAATAAGAACGGACTAAAGGTCAAACATAAACGGTTTGGTACATGTGAAAAAAAAGCCAATGCCGATCAGATTACCGTTTTGATATTGCATTTAAAACTCAGAAACTGATGCGGCAAAGAATATTTTTAATTGAGACAATGATAAGACAGGTCCTTGTTTTCCGTTCATTTAAAAGGAAAACAATTTGTTTTGATGAGGGTGTCTGAAAGCAAATTCCTTCATCTTTGTATTTATAAAATACATATACATGTTTGTGTTACCGTTCATAAAATATTTCTTAATGTTAGTGAAAGTTCATAAAACTAAAAATCCTAAAAAGAAAAAGGAAAAAAAACTTTCGTTATGACACCAAATACATAAAACATTCTCCAAAATCTCAATGTTTGTCAACTGAACACGGAAACACAGTTACAATTGTCTTGGCCTAATACAATACCTGAACATGGTGTGCGTCAGGGGAGACTTTTTGCATTGTACTTTGTACTGTATCTGCCATTGTGAGTCATAGCTAAGATTGAGTAGATCCTTAAGTACTATTTTCATAAAGTTTGATTATTCGTTCAATCAACAAGTTAACGTTATGAGATGATTTTGCGTTCTCCCATGGAACTAGGCAACCGTATAGTGAATGTGTTTTTTAACTGTTAACGCTGGTGCATTTAAGAAGTAGAAAATTTTAGAAATCAAAATGCTTGAAATTTCAACGTTCGTAAAAATCCCTGTGCACGAACAAATATAAGAGCTATACCCGCTCCCATGAAAATTCATATTCGTATGAAAGCTATTCGTTAACGACAATTTTGGAACATTTTCATCGGAACGTTGTAGTATTATGTATTCAAAGTCGGAGTGAAAATCCCGGCGTTAACGATTGCAATGAAAAGCATATCACTCCTTTCATATATAACCGCAATTTAAGCTCCTTTTGAGTTAATTCATCAAAATTAACCATGATAAACACTTTTGAACATGGATTGTTTATAATCCCAATTCATCCAATGCAGTCTTTCCTTTCAACAACCTTCCATAATGAAGTTACGTCCGAAACGTTGAATCCATCAGCAAAAGTTATGTCTCCATTCAACGTACAACACACAAAGTAAACTTATTAGACTGTTGTATATTCACTATAGAATAAACTCTCCGATGAAAACAATAACATCGGTACTTGAAATAAGCCCTGTCAAGCATCAACTTTTTCTATTGTATTACAAACAAAGACAGATAGAATGTATTTCAGAGTATTTTAACACAGAGACTGTCAATAAAGAAAAGATCTGGGGTATCGCTGAACGCAACATTAATTATTCACATATAAAATACCTTTTCGCCTCTTTAACAATATACAGGAATAATTTATAAGATCTTGATGAGTTCACCTAGACGTAATAATAGGTATTGATCTAAACCTGTATTTACCTGTGATGTACCTGTTCTCGGGTAAAGACATCGATTGCAGGTGTACGACACACCGACCAAACCGGAAGTAGAACTTTCGAATTCTAGAGTTAAAATTTTTAATTGAGCGCGTTTCTTTGTGAAACCTTTCAAGTTGAAGTGATAATTTCCCATTTTGTATTAGAAAGTTGTGTAACGATGGTTTTCACAATTATTGATCTGATATCATAAAAACGTGAACTAATTCAAGAGATCACTATAATTACACAAGTTATAGAACATGTTTGCATGGACGTTTAATCCGAACTGATAGTTTTCATAAAATAACTCTTGTTTGGCTATATCGTCTTGAGTATGTTTACAAACTGCATAATAACTTGATATACATTACATGTATAATTACTCTATGTATTGAACTGTAAATAAATAACAATCTTTCTTTGTTGTTATTCATTAATTAAAATAAAACATGACCTAAGACAATAATGTTGATATACTATCACAGCATCCTGTATCTTCGTATATTTAAAACATCTCTTTGTGACCCTTAATATGTACAGTTTACATTTTTCTTTAATATCTAGCCAAAACAGGAAACATAAACCGACATGTACTTAACGTGCTGTCAGACGTAAAGTTTAATTTGTGATTGTGTGTATTGATTTCAATTACCAATAAAGGCTCCAATGTTAACATTATATGAATATATTCATTTGTTGACAACTTTTATGTATTGAATTACCTTGCAAATCTTTATAAACCAGTCTATACTTTATAGACATAGATAATAAGGTAGATACGGCTCGCACCATAAACCCAATGAGGGAAGGTAATATTTATATTATCAAAAAGCCTCTACGACCATTTGATCTTTGTTTGTTTTTTTGTTTGTTTGTTTGTTTTATTGGTGTTTAGCGTCCCCTTCAACTCAAGTCTAGGTCATATCGAGTCGGTGTCTACTTGTGACAGTGCACACTGATGGCGACTTTATAGTGCTGTTTCGCTGAAATATCACGCCACAGACACTGACGTGAAACTATTATCGGTTGCATTCTCCTGACAACGAGCCAACCAGTCCTCCTCCTAACCAGATATGCTGAGTGCTTTGCAAGAAGCGAGAAGAATGTCTAATGTCAACGCTTTTGTATAGACGCAGCCGCGGATCAAAACCGTGACCCCCCAAGCGAATGTGACAATTTTATTTCTAAAAAAAATCGTAGTTTGTGGTTGATGAATTCCACAATTTAGATATAGAACCTGAATACACGCGGCAAATGCATTTCTGACGAAATAACATCTCTACTATAACCATCACATCAAAGTTTACAGTAAAGTATACCTGTTGTAAACAGGAAGTGACGTCACGATAGTACTATGGAAAGTTACTTACTGTGATGACCGAGCCTCCTTAAACGATGCTGCTTTGAATATTGATTTTTAGCTATCTCAGTTTCAAAAATATATTTATCATTTACACTAAACTCTGCCGTTTATTATAAGATGACTTAAGATGACCTGCAGTATGGAAATCGTCATGTGCATGTATAAACAACAAATCGATGTGCAAACATGAGAACTGTTAATCTATTCACTGAATTTTTAAACACATTGTATTGTGTTAACGGGAAAATTGCACAAATCGTTATTCAAATATAATGTTTCATTCATGCAGTTGACAAAGGTTAAGAAACAAACCCAGTAACACACAGTTCGCCTGAATAACCTTCATAGTAATGTGTTCAATATTATAGCATTAGTCTTGCTATTACGCAACCATATTATATTGCTGCGCCGTGAAAACTCTTTAGAAATGTTCACGATTCACAAAATATAATTATTCCCTTCTACTCAACACTCTTAGAATGAAATTCAGAAAGTGCTTCATATCAAACATTTAATAGGAATAAATATTAATGTAACATTCCAGAATTATCGTGTATCTAAGTGAGTCTGGTCGTTAAGTTTGACACTTTATTAATTGTCAGTTCAGCATCAACGCCCTTTATGGCAGTATTTGCATAAATAATGCAGTTGAAAGTGTTAATCTATAAATGGATAGATTAAAAGTGACCAACCAACCATGCACGGAGAGGAAAAAGTTCATATAGAACGGAACTATCGCTTTTGTGGTTTTCTGTCTACATTTCAACCGGATAGAAAAAGTCTTTTGAAGGGAAATTGTGCACACGTATATGTTGCTGATTTATGTAGCTATAATACAATACTTAGTAGCTCAGAGGTAGGGCAGTCGCCTCGTGATCCGATAGGTGGGGCTCGATTCCCGGCCGCGTCAAACCTAAGACGTTAAAAATTAGGTAATATTCTAGCTCCCTGTTAAGTGCTCAGCATTGCTGGGTAGGAGGGACTGGTTGGCTCTGTGTCAGGATAATATGACCGAGTGAAGTATCATGTCAATATGTCTGCGGCGTGATATTTCAGTGAGGCAGCACTATAAAGTCGCAATCAGTGCGAACTGTTACAAACAGACATTGTCTGAATATGACCTAGACATGATTTGAAGGGGACGTCAAACCCCCATACAACAAACAAATATTATGCACACGTACAGATTACTAATCCATGCAGCTATAATACAATACGTGCATTAATAATAATTCCAGACCCCTGTTCAAGTGGATTAAAATTTATAACTTGTATTTCTGAATACATTTTTTTTATCTTAAAAACACGATAAGGAGAAGTGTATTTACAGTTGTTCCCGTTTCCGTCGTTTGTTTTGTTTCTTTTTTTATTTTGTTCGTTTAATTTCCTTTTGTGTTCGTCTTAAATTCCATTCTTAAATTTACAACACACTTGTGAATTACTTAACTTTTTCCGATGAATTGAACATAAATTTTCTTTGGTCTAGCTGTTGTTTTTCTAAAATGAACATTTCGTTCAAAATATTTATTCAACTTTAAATAACCCCATTGTATTGACGCGATCAATTTCAAATTCATATCAATTCTTATTTACATTAATTTTGTCCACAATTACTATTAGAGTTAACATTAATTTAAATCACACTAAGTGTGAGAGTTAGTATTGATCTGTGATCACTATAAGTCCTTTTAAACAGCTAAAACAAACAATCAACAAACGTTTCAGCGCTTTATCCGTCGAACAGAATGTGCCGTAACATCAATTCCGTACGTGCGCTTTAAAAAGAAAATATGCTTCGCGCAACAGAAATGTATTATAAATTACCCGAACCTGGTCATTTTAAAATATCCTTATCAGTAACGCTATCTGGACAAAGATTTGGTCAGCTTAAGGTCAACATAAGATCACTTTCCACGGACAATTTAAAACGTCGCCGGACAATAAACGCGCTTAGCTCCAAATAGTCAATCGACAATTTAACTTTCTAATGTAAATGGATAAGCGGTCAGGTTTGATTTAATTACATATCTATATCTCTGTAGATACTACAGACTCTGGTTACTGGGTAGAAATTTATTATGTAGATCCTTTTAGCTTGACAAGATTCTTATCACGGTATGTCATACTGTTAATAGGTTTATCTCTAACCAAGCCTTAACGCAGGAATAATGGTGTTCTTTTATCCTCCATATGGACATATAGCTTTAAAGTTTAAGATAATGGATAACATCTGTGATGTTCAAGACATATTGCTATTCTCTGCATCAAGAAAAAGAAAAGGACATTTCAAGGCTAAGTTTTATCTGCGATATTTCATGGCGATGCTAAATGAAACCCATACATCTTTGCTTGCCAGGGGTTAAATAAGCGTATCGGATCCTAACCCTTGGCTTTCTAAGCTGATTTTCTATATTTGTATCAGCAGGAAATCTGTTGGAGTAAAGAATTTTGACCTGGTCAAATATATATTTCTCATTTAGAGCCAAAATAGGTCAGTGACAAATTCTTCTTATTCCGAGACAACCGTCCCTTGAATTATCCCTTTAGTTTTTTTTAGACGGAACAGATTTATTTAAACAATAAACTGCATAGATGTTGAGACCCATAAATTAATAGTTATTAAGGTGTTTAAAACGTTAAAAGTTAATGTTTTCTGTGGGACTATTTTACGCGCATTCACATGTCTCGGTTGAGAAAGCGGTGCTTGGGCACATGCTGCAGTTATGCTCTCATAACTGAAGTTGCTCAATCGAAGGGATATGGAAGGCGATTGCCACACTTAATGAAAATATCAACTATATTCAACATGTTGCTATGGAAGTTATTAGAGTTTCAGTCAAGGTTTGTATTATAAACGAGGAAAAGGCCAAGTCATGTGATTAAATGCATACCATTCCAAGACTGAGATGATTCAATATTTCAACCAAAAAAAAAAAAAGTCAGCATTAATCATTTTCTAATACCCAAATAGAAGAAGAAAATAAATAACGAACGATTTTACGTACGCTACCTCTTTTAAAAACGCATTCGTTACAGAATAAATGACGTTATTTCATGACGGGAAATCGATCTATCAGTACAGTAATAGCACGTGATACGTTGATTAATCGCGAAACCCTTTCTCGTGAGATTTTCGTGTCGGAAGTACGAGAAAAGGAATGATAATCATGCAAATGTTTACAACACGTATATAAGTGACTTCATTACTCAAATACATCATTTCCTGGTTGACCAACAGAAAATTAACCAAAAACGTATATTCTGACATTAAACAGCTTATTATAATGTTATTTTGCTTATGGTTAAACTGATCATATTGAGTACATCAGAAGTGAATCAAGAATTTCCGAAAGTGCTATTGTACAGCATGCAATTACTTGTGGAAGCTTAGAATTGTATCGGAGATATTCATATTTAATGTAATGCTTAACAATGTCTTACAAGTGACTTACAGCAGATAAAAAATAATGCAAAGTTGATTTGATTTTTAACAAGGGATTGTTTTCAGAAAGCCACATTTTGTAACCTTTGATGAGACAAACTGAAGTTACGGGCTTCCGTAGAAAACGTTTTCGATAGATATCAAACTGAAAAAACCTAAATATTTATATGTTTGGCCCTAGACTAAATATATATCTTCGAACCGACAATCGGCGACTAAGTGATTGTTTTATTGTAATGAAACGCATGTTATCGTTTATCGCCGGTGCTGAACACTTTTCAGAATCTAATTTGATGATAAAAAAAAAATCATTATTTTACCTCAGATTTTTCAGAAGAGTCGTCACATCCAAATCCCATTTTTTCTTATTTCTTTTTTACATCAACTATAAAAGTCAGCTATATAGCACAACAATGATGGCCCGTAAACCGTGTCCTGTCTAATACACGTATAGGGTGAAAGTGCAAAAACCTAGTTCAATCTTCACAACGCGCTTTATGGTAATTATCGTCACACAAAACAATGATCTCACACAGCTGACCGTAAAGCAGGACTTGGTTTTACTACTTAGTGCGGTCAACCGCACGGCTTTGTTGTTGTTCTTACGTCCCGTGGTCATTGTTACAGTTTGTTGTTTCGTGGGTAAAGTCCTTTTGATCTGCGCTGCCTAAAATCAATTTAAAGGACAAATTTAACAGCCGATAATCAGTCTCGATTTCATGTAAATAACATATTGGTCGTATTCTGTAATTGAAGTTAAACAATAATTGCGTTGAACTTTCAGTTTGGTCGATTTGTTGATTAAGAGTGACGGATTGACACAAGCTTAAAAGGGACATACATGTACGACCATTGTCCTTGTGTGGAATTTAACGTCAAACGTTCATGATTTATAACGGACGTACTTTTACAAGACTATGTATGGAAGAATAAAATCAAATATCGTAGTCCACACTGTAAATCTGTATGTTTTCATTTTCGGTACCAGATTTTGATTTGTGTGGGGTTTTTAGGGGGCGGGGGTTAATGCCCATTTCAACATATGTATAGGTCATATAGACGATGTCTGCTGGTGACAGTGCTCACTGATGGCAACTTAATAGTAATGTCTCACTGAAATATCACATCGCAGACACATGGACATATTGCTTCTCTCCGACATATCATCCTGACACCAAGCCAAACAGTCCTCCTACCCTCAATTCTGGACGCTTTGCAGGGAACGAGAGATTACCTTATTTTAACATTTTTTGTGTGACATGGTCAAGGATTGAACTTGCTATCTACCACACACAAAGTGAACGCTCTACCAACTGGGCTACTTCGGCGATTAGATCTTGATAAGATACTTGTTAGAATCTAATCCATTTCTTCGAAACAGACTTTAGTCTGCCTATGACATATATTGATTTTTTTGTTTAGCTAGAGTAAGATGTTTCTCTATTGTCAAGTTATATTCGTTTATAATTACACGTTATATAATTGTTAAAGCATAGGCATATATATGAAAGTAGAATTCCGAGTGGAAAGTATTTCGCGTATGATAAAACACACATTCCATCGCCCACTTTTTGAGATGAGGGTAAAACTTGAACAGGTGTTTAAAGTGTGGTCGCATACAGTTTTTACCACATTAAGTAAGTCAGAGAGTCCAGGACTATCTCCAACACAACCGTCACCAATAAACGCCCAAGATATGATGAATGACTTGACTGCAACGTTAGCTATGCTGCACGTCTTGTATTCGCATTTCTTTGGTGCTTTGACCATAGTTTGAAACAAAACTTTCAAAATTCTTTTACTACATGAAAATATTAGCATATCACAAATGTCTTGTGTAAAACAGAAACATTATATTAGTAAAATTCAACGAACGGAGTACCAAGAGGTCACGTACTCTCTACAGTAACGAGATGACATCATCACCTACATAAATCGGTCGGTTCTTAGTGTCGAACACATAAAACCTACACGCTCCAAATGTGTGTCATTTCTAACTATGGCGTAGTATTTGTTTCTATAAATATCTTAATTTCAGAAGAAAATAGGTTCATGTACCTGATACTACCTAAGTAGCAGACATCTGGCCCATGGTTCCTTCTTATTTATACTTAATGGTTCAATTGTATTAGTAATGTAAGTAGATTATAAATCAGGTTGATTCTTAAAACCGCGTGTGAAATCGACTGTTAATCTAATTAAGTGCCTTTTTAAGTATTTAATTCTACGTTTTTGACTTTCTGGTTTACCCCAATATTAAACACGGTTGTGGACCGGCGCGTAGGGTCGGTGGTAGAGCTTTTACTTCGTTTTCCGGTAGACTGGGTTTGATCCCCGACAGCATCAAAACCTAAGACGCTAAAATTAGGTTATCCTCCCCGCTCACCGTTAAGCACTCAACTTCTCTTGGTAGGAATGGACTGGTTCACT
>JAUMGZ010028978.1:0-19689 GCA_032359645.1 Pododesmus macrochisma | reverse complement strand
CTTCCATCCAGTATCAGGTAATACAAATACATCTGATATATTGAGTATAAGCTTCCATCCAGTATCAGGTAATACAACAATTGAAGTGCACAGAATAAATCAAGCCTATTTATTGTCCATCCACGAAAACCCAGCTACACTTACATTAAGACACTATCTCCACTTGACAAACAGATAAACGTTACATGTATTTTAGTATCAACTTGCAGGTCACTCTGTTTTTTAGAGGAAGCTTTTTGTATTATAAAACAGAATGTGAAACACTGAGTGTTGTCAATGTACGATAATGTCAAATTATAGAGTCATAAAACTATTCAGTGAACTTTACCAGTGACTTTAAACTTTATCATATTCTTAAGTCACATACCAGTTTGTACCATTTTCCTTCTGGTAATTATAAATGTGGTTAAAACATCAAAAACAACAATAACATGCCATATAATTTGAGAAAAATTGAGTATAAAGTATACAATAGGATATTTCAAAGCAACCCTTTGTTTGCAGGAGTCTAGATAATTAAAGATTGACCAAACAAACTATTAACTTACAGACTTTAGATAAGGGAAGGTGATTTTTTTAAATAGGGTTTAAAATGTCAAAAATTACCCAAATCCACCGAGCTGCAAAGCCATATGTATAGATATTCCAATATTTCATCAACCTGCAGCTCTAAGCCTCTTGGCCTACTTTTCCTAAATTTTTGCCCCTTAAATGCTAAATCCCAACATTTAAGCATACTCTGTGTCAAATTAAGTTGAACTTTGTCCAGTAGTTTACAATGCAAGCATTAAGCTCTAGGCTTTCTATTGTTTACTTTATTACAATATTATTTTTATTGTTTAAGATCTTAGAAATTTTGTCAAGTATTCTCTTATTTACTCATTATGGCAATCTCATTTGAGATATCTATATCAATTTGCACACAAAGATGCTTCTAACTAAATTTGGTTGCATTTCATTTAATGGTTTTTGAGGAAATTGAAAAGATTCCATTCCCTAGAGAAACTACATATACAAGCATTAATAAAGCTCTAAACCCCAGTTCATTACATTAATTTTATATTTTTAATGTTGAGGCAAATTTCTCCTTTTGATCGCCTAGTGATGCACCCTGGAGCTGTGCAACCTTTTTTTTAACAAATCTGAATCTTCTTTTCCCAAGTGTGCTTTTAACCAATTTTAGTTGAAATTTTTACAGTGATTTTGGAGGATGTGTCAAACTTTGACCCCAATATGCATTAATTTTGACCTTAAACAAACTTAGCTCTCTATGCCTAAAAGTTACTACATATGCAAGCATGAAGCTCCACACCATCTTGCTTATTTGAAAGTTTCATCAATTTTTTTTTCAAAATTTCCTCTTTCTGATACCCCTAGTGGTGCACCCTGGGAGCCAAGCAGCATCATTTGAACAAATCTGAATCCCTTTCCTTTAAGCATGCGCCCTACCAAGTTTGATTGCAATTGGTCCAGCTGTTGTGGGAGAAGTTGAAGAAATTTTTTTATGTAAACGATGGCAATGATGGATGCGTTTTGATGGGTTAAGTGAGCTAAAAACCAAAATATACCCACCACCTTAATTAGACTAATTTTTCACCTGGTTATTTGGGTGGACAGTCTCACCCGTTTATTACTTCTCCTTCTGAGTAAGACAGACAAAGAAAAGTACCAATACCATTAACACCCAATATTGAGTACTAACAGTATGTGAAATAAAGGTTTTAACACCTTATAATATAAGTTCTTGCATAAGAAAACAAAATATTTGTGTAGATCTAATCAGAGCAATACTATGTTTATTTATTATCATATTTATCATCAGTTTCATTTAAAACAACCAGAATATAAAAATTGTCACTGAGATTAAGTTAATATTCAACCATTTTTTACAATTTAAGCTTAGTGACCTTTCTCAAATCTATGCAGCATTATGTACAGCCCACACTTCAAACAGATAGAAATGGCTGACAATCGGTGTAATGTCCTGCAGCAGACATGTTACACCATTTAAATGTCAAATACTCAACGATTATCAACTGTAGTAATGTGGGATAATAAGTACTGTGCTTGTGGACATCTTTAACCTTGATCTCAACAACAAAACAAATAAATTATTTAATCATTCTGATAAGCAAACCCACGTATCCATCTACAGCGATCTACTGAACAATGGCTAACTTTTAGTTTCTATATCGTCTATATTTGATACATTTTGGAACAGATTGAATAAAAAAAACTTTCATTTTAAACAAGTTAATCTGATACAATATATACTGCCACCTTTACCAGTGTAAGTATTGATACTTAGGGACATTTTCCAAAACATCACTCTCAAGTCCTTCAAAACTGATCATGTCAATATTCTACATATAATCCTTAAGATAGGTAAAGTTTACAACTACTAACAATATCCACAATCTAATAATTCATGACAGCTGAAATTAGGAACAAGTAATATCTTCATCTAGATCTAGTACTTATGATTGCTGAAGTCCATAACAACAGACAATAGGTGTCTATATCCATATCTAATACTGTATAATCTAGATGTACAATACTTTAAGATGTTCTGAACCATTGACAATAACCATTATCTAGGCCTTCAATGTTTTAAGAAAGGTAAGATGTATTTATACATATTCTATGTCATAGAATGTCCATCTTTGCTTGTATAAATAACCCAAAGTATAGAGAAGTGAAGACAAACTTACGTTAAAGCAAACTGACCACCCCATAGTGTAGAAAATTGAAACTTGATTTGCACAAAATGTGGAATATCAATATTTAATATGCAGAGTACTTTGAAGATAACTCTTCAAGAAGTGCCAGCTCATTTTAATCACATCATCTAGCTGTATAACAAGTATCAGTAGTTGATACAACAGAAACCAATCTATTGATTGTTAATTAATAATTATCTCAGATGCTCAACTATCGTCATAATTGCATCTTTCCTTGGAAACTAGGTTCCCTTTGATGACTTTTCTGATGGCTAAATGGCAATGTAACAACGTAGCTATTGATATATATGTGATGTAGAAATAAAGAAGGCAGTTATTTTCAACAAAGTCCTTAGCTATAAGAGTGTTTACATACCTGCAGAGCTATCTACGTAAAGAAGATTTATGATTCATTTTTTGATAATTACACCTGGAAAGGTTAGAAATTCTTTAAACATGAACATGAATCTTTCAGATTTACAATTTCTTTCAGATTGAATAAGTTGGTCATAAAAAACTTCTTTTCATCACTGTACTTTTAAAATATTGTTTAAATTTGCTTTAGATAAAGAAGTAATGTAGGAACATATGCAGGTATACTCATGAGAAAGTTCTAAATGGAATCCGTATAAAAGGACTGTGTCCTTAATGGCAAAGTTTTGTTTAATAGTTATGCAAAGATTTGCCCATAATGTTGGTCTAAAAATAGGATGTTTGTTCTTGATTAAACTACTTGGTACCTCTAAGTATGTAAGAGGCAAAATATTTACAACGTTCAACACAGAGTATATCTTTTAAATATTCATGAAACTTACAACATTCAACACAGAGTATATCTTTTAAGTATTCATGAAACTTACAACATTCAACACAGAGTATATCTTTTAAATATTCATGAAACCTACAACATTCAACACAGAGTATATCTTTAAATATTCATGAAACCTACAACATTCAACACAGAGTATATCTTTTAAATATTCATGAAACCTACAACGTTCAACACAGAGTATATCTTTTAAATATTCATGAAACCTACAACGTTCAACACAGAGTATATCATTTAAATATTCATGAAACTTACAACGTTCAACACAGAGTATATCTTTTAAATATTCATGAAACTTCTCAAACATAAAAGGTCCATTTCTTCTATACATATTTAAGACCACAATCTAAAAAGTTTCAACCAATCCACTGACAACTGCAGATGTTCTTGTTTACACAAAATGTGTACCCTTAAAGTTAACAGATGAACAACAATGCCATACCATACATATCCTATCTAAGAGGGGCATATAAATACCACTCAAATCAAACAACATTATTCAAAAGAAGACATCATCATACTCAAGTCTGGATAAATCCCTTTGAGAAGACTCAGAATTACACTGATCATTGTAACGGTTAAACATTGGTTATCCAATTTGGATTTTTCAACCAACATATTTGTCTGCACAACTAGAAGGCATGATACTCAGAAGTCAAAAATTCTATGTCAGGTTCTTTGATGGTATGTCTTACAATTTCTAAGGTGATGTGACAACAAGAAAGTCTACAGACGATCGATAGACAACAAAAGATGGACCATTGGTAGTTGCATGAACAGAATAGCTCACATGAGCAAAAAGGGTAAGCTTAAGATATGTACAGATATAATTCAATGTCATTATGAGAATATTACTCTATCACAGAGCAGATAGATTTCAATAAGCTATAAAGCTTCTTTTCTCAGCTAAAAGGATTTGAATGAAGAGATAAAATATCTGAATACTAAATGTAAACGTCATGCATTTAACTTGGGTGTTTGATTTCTATGTTTTGAAAGGTTCTATTGGTATAATATCAAATGGTGAGAGATCTAATACATTTAACATACTCTATGACAGATGAATAATCATGATAGTCTAACCCAGGGCTGTAAATCTGGTGCCAGTACAATACCAGGAATATCTAGTGATTAAATCATTTCTACAGGACAATTTACATGAAGTAAGAACTTACGCAAACAGTTATAATCATTTTTATTCATTTGAGCTATATAAACAACTTAATAATTCTCATAACCTAGCAGTTGTATATTTTATGTCATTAAATGGTCCCAAGCTACAACATTGACTGGATACCAGTAATCATGAACACTGCCATAAAGACTTCTAAAATGGCACATTTAATGTCTGTGATTCCATAAAATTACAAATGTCAATATTCAACATTCTATATAGGTTTGTGGATCTTGTTTATTGCGAAATAATTTTGGTAGCGTTTTTCAGATTTTGCTGAGTTCACTGTAAGAGTGTACCAGTGACGTTTGATTTGCTACAATTAGATGTAGTTATGTAGGTGGCCCCGTTATATAGTTAATAAACATGTCTCTGTGTATCCCACAATGGACTGAGCCTCACTGGAATCAACGTCTACCAAAGGTATGTTAAGTCTTGACTCATGCATGAATAATGGCAATGTTTTTCAATATTTTTTTTTAAAAGTTAATTTTAAGACACTAAAGAAAAAAGATACACATACATAATTACATATACATAATTTTAAAATGGGAATTAATATACTAAATTAGCTTTAATAAGATTGAAGATTTATTCAATCAAAGTTGAATTAAAGTATAAATAGGATTATATGATGAATATACTGAGCAAGCTGACATTCCAGACAAGGTTAAACCATAATTAAAATTGGATTAAACAAACAATTATACATGTATATATCAATACAGATATGTGTTAAATCTTTGATGAAATCTTTATTAAAACTAAATTTAAAAGTAAAGAAACTCAACACAAGGTATGTTATCATTTTGTTTTAAAGCCATAAGTTCAAACTATAACATGAAATGTTTATATATATTTTATCTGATTCTGTATAAAGTTAAAGTTTACATCTTTTTTCCGCACTTAAATATATATAATGCTAACTGATTTAACTTGCAATATAATGTATATATTAAGGTTCTATAAAGTTTATATAAAACACACTGAACCAGATCTGAATGTTTAAAACTTTTTGGCAACACATCTTTAAAAGAAGTCTATCTATTTTGCATTCAATACTAAAATGCTTCAGTCATGCATCAAAAGTATACTAGGTTATATCTTTGTGTCACATCCTTTCACCTGGAAAACATTTATCTACATGATTTAGTTAAGATACCTTTTTAAATTGTATCTTTGAGCAACTTTAACTGGTTTGGAATTAAATGAACACATTTATTTTCTGATGTCATTTAGATGAATATTGCTTAATGGTGCATATTCCCATTACATATGAATGACATATTATAAGTCTATATAAAATACATATACCTAGAATATAGACAGGAAAATCACTGCACCTAATATACATGCATTTGTACTTATACAAAAGTTGATGTCTGGAATTGAGAATTAAACGTCTCACGAGTCAATAAGTCCAAATTACAAATATACTTCCTTTTTGTAAATAGCCTAATGGCTTGACCTTGAAGAAAACAAATTGATCGTATAATAGAATTCTTTTTTTAAATAAAATAGTAACGGTACTAGATAAGAAAAATATAAATGATCTTGCTTGCATAAAGAGTTTCAGGAGTGTATCAAGTTACCTACAGTGCCTGACGGTACCTTATTTACATTCCTTTATGAACGCCTATTACTTTAAATAATTCTTTGACAGTTATTCCTGTCTTTGGATTCCTATAAAACAGACAGCAGAATAAAACTGTGGCCATTCAAAACAAATGGAACAATCTAAACAGTCATATGAAAGTATCGAGGAATTTTGCTTCAATATATTTTTGGCAGTTTATACACTTTGTGATTTGAATGTATGTGTGATCTAGAAAATAGACAATGAAGACTTGTGTGGGCTATCAGCTATCATCCAATATTGAACATATCATATATAAGGTCTGAGGTGTCCATTATACAACTTAAGAGACAAGATCTGTAGACAATGGAGTGCTACAGTCAAAAGTCAAACACTGGAAAACTTCAGGTACATTTCAAATTACAATTTGTTACTTCAGATGAAAAGTGAATTTCTCAACATTTAAGAAGATGTAGATTATGTATTTCCTTGGTAACAAACCATACTTATTACTATGAGAACAGGCCAATGATAATTGTCTGGTTTAGAAGTCTTTTTACAAATCTTTATTGGACAGGATGCATCAGTACAGTATGACTATTGAATGTGTTCTATAAAGTTTACTATCAATTGATGTTTGATGTACTTTCCATGAGATAGTTGATATCAATGATCTTAAAATACAGGCAGTCAACTATCATTCATATAGAATTCTGTTGTCATTAATCATCTGATGCATGGAATGTTGTACAAGTTACCCACCACACCAATGTTTTGTTCTTTAGTTAAACATCTTTACATTTATTTTGTATATGTTTGTGATTTAAATTTTTAAGTTTTAAGTTTTCCTTCTTATATTCATTTTAAAGCAGATAATCTTTTTCTGAAAGCAGAAATATTAAAGTTTAACTACCTGCAGATCGAGCCTCAGGTAGCACATTACGACAGTATTTGACAAAGCCTTCAAAGTGTTTTATTTGGCACCAAATGAAAGTCTTTGTAACTTAAATTTTTCAGCACAGATTCTTATTTAGATAAACTCTGTTAATGTAAGAAAGCCATTTCTGTACACTTAGTATGGCTATATAAACATGGTACAGCTAGTATCATATTACACACATCTACTACACAGTGATTAAATGTTTTTTATTATCCTAGTATAACGTTTTTAATTAAAAACCTTTCAAATACAACCACATATCAAACAATAACAAAAATGCTGTGCCTTAGGTCAAAAAGACTTAAACTTCCAAGGAAGTAATGTTCATTTTATTGATATTCACTGACAAAATCAAAGATAATGAACGACAAAGACTGATTTTATCATAGAACCTCTATAATTGATATATATTCTCCCATTGAGTGAAGTCTGAAACTTCTAAAAAGTTCACAATTATTTATCTTAATCTTTTCAGAATTGAAACACGTCGAAGAGGGGGAAAATTCACCTACATGAAAGAAAGATAAATTTGAAAACCTAAGAACTAACAATGAGGAAACAATCAAGACTGCATGATAACATGGAGTTACCAGAAATAATATTCAGCTCTCACCACCTGAAAAGGAAATCGAACTTGACAAGCACTCCCCAGCCTCCAGAAAACCTTACTGATGTAAATAATAACAGAAAATTAATACCAGTTGCCTCACCTGGTGACAGTGCTGATCTTGATGATACTTTAGAACAAGACATTGAATTACCATCATTAAGTCAGACTCCAGATGTTGGCAACATTACACCAATTCACGGTCTGAAATCAAAGTCTATTACACCAATCCATGGTCTGAAATCAAAGTCTATTACACCAATCCATGGTCTGAAATCAAAGTCTACTTCTCCTGCAACATTTCATCTTCCCCAAATACACAATGGGCAACAAGGCAAACTAGACATGTCAAAAGTAACGAGCAAAAAATTAAATGTGGGATCTATATTGACGTTATCTCAGAGAGCAAGCAACAAGGACAGAGTGTATGCCAAAATACTTGAAAAATCAAAGAAACGAAGAAAGACTGATGGACCAAACAGAAGTCCTATATTCCCAGATGTCAACATCCCTAGTCTTAACAAGCGTGAACTTACGGGGGATATCATACATGGACCAGAAACAGAACTTCCAACACCTTTCTCACAAACTGACAGAAAGTAAGTAAAGAAAACTTAATTACTTCAACCTACGGAAAGAGCATTATCATTCCAGATTCTGTAGATTTCGAATAAAATTTAATATATACAACTGCTTGGCTACAAAAACCTTATTCTTTTCAGTAGAGGGAAATATGCATCATAAACTTGACAATAGCCGAGTCTGAAACTACATGCATACCATCCTGAAACTTGGGTCACAGCTCCTTTTAATAAGATATTTCTGTCAGGGTCAGTACAATATTAAAGGCAATGTTCACAAACACAAAGTTAACCAGTCATTAACATTTAACATGGAAACCGATTTTTAATCCGTACTTCTCTTATTTACAAGTAAAAGCAAGATAATCAACGCTTTTTAATAATTCTTTTTTAAAGTTCATTGCCTGAAATACAACAGTGAGCTGCAATCTTTTACATGGCTATAAACATAAGTTTTTCCATTCAAGGTTGTTGTACAGGTATATATAAACACTACAGATACTAAATGTATTTACTGAAACTTAATCCAAAACAATATCATGTACACAAGCATAAATAAATACTTCATTGGACATGATATAGCTATACACTACAGGACCCAAGACATGTAAGTGAATTTAATTTAGATGGTTTAATATAAACTAGCATATTCCAGCATCATATGCTATATAATTATGACATTTTAGAAATTGATAAACTTATTACATATTAACTTCTGTTGATATCGACAATTTTTTTTTTAATATGTCAGAATGTAAAATGTTTCAAAGCAAGCGTTTCATTGAGCTTCTAAGCTCTATGTAAGTACGAACAGTCTACTGTGTTTAACTGTTCATCTACACATTACATTATCGATACATCTCGTAAGGATGTCAATGAATCATGTTGGATACAAACACAGATATATTAAGTGGATCACTACCATCAATTCCTAATAAATGTTTGATAATTTGTAATAATAAAATATGTAATATATATGTTTGATCATGGGGAAATCACCATTACTAAACTGTTACTTTCTTCACAGTAGCAAACACCTTAATTAAATATCGCATGCCGAGAAACTCAATTACTACAACTTCTAATAAAAAGATAAGAGATTGTGTAGAAATAGCCAGGTAGATATTCTGTGTAACAAGATATGTACTGGAGAGTTAATTAAAATAAAGAGCCTAAATATGATTAAGTCAACAAGGATAAAGCTTTAAGGTGTATGCAACCTCACTGAATATGAAATAAGAAAATCAATTTTGCCATGTCGTAAAACTGCGGGCCTACGTTGTATAAAACTACAGTTAAAGATATATGTACAACTAGAGTGGTAGCGTTATAATTTACTACACACAACTGCCAACATTAAACTGGTAACATTTCACGAATATTGCCCTGAGAAAAACAGAAAACATATAATTTCACATTATTGACACAATGTTGGACGTTATAGTGGGAACATTTAATGGATCTATGCCTTAAGAAACAGGAACTGGAATAATTACATGAACTGTGCCCTTGTGATGTTTGGACAATAAATAAGTGATCATTTCTATTCTTGACAACATTCAACAAGGTGGGTAGTATTATGGGGATCAACGCGTACAGTAATGTACATAAAGCATCTTACATGCATAAACTCCAATTTCAGATTTGCCACTTATGAAAACAATCCAATAAATGTATTTGAAATTACTGTTAGAATTAAAATATGATGTTAAGTGTAATAACCTTTAGAAATTAAACAAGAAGTTTTAAGTACAAATGTAAACGTTAGACATTTTATTATTCATTCTAGGCTAGATTTTCTGTCAAATGTGTAAAAATTGCTCAATTTTAACTGACCTATGTACAAGTTTAAAAATATTAATTTTTTATATTATTTCATTGTTATTATATCGTAAGATCATATAGTTGTTAATGTGATGACATAACAGTATTATATTACATTTGTTTATATACGGAAAAATAAGAAATTGTTTTATTAATACTGGATACCAAGTAAAGCACATTATAATAAGGTTATAATGCACAATATATTGTATTACAGACCCAATTTGACAGTCCCTAGTATATTCAACATAACACTCCCCAATATATTCAACATAACAATCCCCAATATAAGTAATGATTGCATGTAGTTAGATTTTATAAACTTTGAAAAGAAAATAATCAAAACACTTTACATTAGGACAATGCCATGATTTATTTAGTCTTGGCTGATTAACATTTAAGAAGTTTATTAAAACAACTTTGTATATACTGTAACACAATAAATATGTCGATGTTGCATTTAAATTTTAAATGATTTAAAAAGGAGTTTAAATTGTTCAATGGATTTAATAATTTAAGTACTTCATTTTTTGCGGATTTAATGTGACCTGTTGACCTTAACTTTACTTGCAGGATCAATGTAGTGAGAAATAATATGTATGGAAATGTGTTACGAAAGTCCACCAAGAAGTTACAAGATGATCTGCGACAAACCATGCGGGTGTACTCCAGTGAGAAACATCAGCTACTGCAGCAATTAGCTGATCTACGCCATGAGATGGATGAGCAACACACTTCTGACCAAAGTACCTCTCCTACTTCTTCTGTTAGCACCACTGATAACTCTGTCATATCTACAACTCGATCATCTCGCTTCTATCATGCTCCAAACATAGCAGCGCGAAAGTTAGACAAAAGAAAGAAGAAAGAACGTCCTTCAAAATTGATGGAGGCAGCACATGACACCAAAATGGGGAATCATTTTCTTAAATCTAAAGACATTGGAAACTATGTAGTTAAATTACCAACAATAAGGTCTTCATCACCTGCAGATAAGCGTGGACCTGAATGGAACTCGGGCAACATAATGGAAAATAGCTTGCCACCAATTGAACAACCACAAGGAATTGCTGCAGCTAAAGCTCTTCTAGAGCATAGTTTTAAAATACCTGTAGTGTCAGACCCTCAAAGAGAAGATATAGCATTATCACAAGGAAAATTGACAAATCGTTCAGAAAAGAAAAAGGTGCATTTTTCAGAATTCAACAAAGTTACAGAGTTCATAAATGACACATATGATTCAAAAAACTATGTAGGAACGGGAGGGAGTTATTACCCTCCTCAAGGACAAAGAGGCAGGGGCTCAAAAAAGGGGCGCAGTGATAAAGGTCTAATGCTAGCTCCTTTAAAGCGAACAAATGACCCAAAGGAGGCACAGAAAGTGGCTGCAGAGTATAAAGCTCTTTATCTGTCAATACAGGATCCAGAGGTCCGTACAAGAACATTGGCTGACATATTACACGCTGTAAGAGTCAGAATGCATGAGAACGAGACACAACTCAAGTTCAATGAGAGTCCACGTCCAGTAAAAGCTGACAACAGTTTGTGTGACTTTCTACTGAAAACATCTCCAAGAGAAAGCAAGGATGATGTCCTCCCTCCCTTAGATCCTTCAAAGGTAAATGTTTTTGGATATTAAAATTACAATATATAAAGTATCGTAAATAAAATTGTATTTAACCATTTAAATGTAACACTTTACAGTCATATACATCATCAAAATGTTTTTCTCAATCAAACCATATACTTAAAGTAATATCCTGGAGAACTATGATATTTGTTCGTGATAGTAAATGAAGGTGCATGAAATATTAATGACCAAGCCTTATTAACCTAGACAGTTAAAGCGCAGTAGGTGATAAGGTTACATTAATGACCAAGCCTTATTAACCTAGAGAGTTAAAGGGCAGTAGGTGAATAGGTTACACTATTGCATGTAGAGGTCAGTCTTAGTTACATGACATACATACACTAAGACAATTCTCATAAAATACTTAAAGTACATGTATTATAACCTATATTGACATTAAATCTATTAAAATATTATGAGAAAAAAATAAAGGGCATGTAGTATCACTTATATCGACATTAAGTAAAAAATATTATTAGAAAACACTTAAATGTTCATGACATATTACTAAAATTGACAGTAAGTAGAAAAATATATTTACACATTTAGAAAAGAAAGTGTTCTGTTTATAATGCACTCAATCAAAAGTTTGAATGATTACACAACAATTCAAGCATGGAATCATTAACCTTGAAATTTAATGATCATCTTGTTTTCCTGCACGGGTGTATATTTCTGGTTATGGTAACTTTTAAAGATTTTGAGTCCTGACATTTATCAAGCAGTCTTAAGTATATTAATATTTTATTACTCTCATACAAAATAGTTCATCATTCAAAAGTGTTTAAATAACCTACATAATAAATACCATTTAAGCCGGTTCTAATACTATACACCTACATGTTGAATGTAGGAGCCCTGTTAAGCAAATTTTAAAGTGTTTCAATGACAAAACTAATCTACCTTTCATGTACTTAAAACTTTCTTAAATAGCTGTCTGTAATATTAATATTGTAGAAAAGGTTTTAAATTTCATGCTTTTTAAGTGAATTCAGTAAACAATAATAAGAAGTAAGACTTTACAATATGAGATCTATAAGTACTGTGTATACACCTGGTACTTCATACACTTCAAATGCTTCATATGCGGAAAACAATTCTTAAACACCAAAACAACTCTGTTAAGTCTACAAAGACTGCATTACTGATTTAGAATATAATTTTTTAAACTTCAGGTCTTGGACACTTAGACCTTTGTAAGCTGTAAACTAACATTACGGATTTAAAACTAAATTTTTTAGATTTCAGGTCTTTTGTCTTCATCTATCAGTGGTAAATGAAGTATTTTTACTTTTTTCTTACATTGCCATAAAGAGAACTCTAAAATGTGAAAGTTGAAATTGAACATTTGACTTTACATACATGTACATGTATATATAACATTTAAATGTATGTACTGAACAAAGCCATCGTTTTGTTAATGTTATATATTTTGTGATCTTTCTGCAGACAAGAAGACAGTACCATGGTGCACCTAATAACACAGCTGCTCGTGTTGGTAGAAGGTCCAATGCAACACAGTTACAGAACTACTTACGCAAAATGTCTAAATCACGCCGCATGATAGAGCACATGGAAGCTGAACAATACAGAATGGCTCACATCAATGGACACAGACCCCTACAGGAAGCCTCGCAATATCTACAGGCAGCAACTGCTTAAACTACATATAGCCAGCACAAAAACTGATTCTCAGAAACTCAATGATGCAATCGCTTCATATCTAGAACTGGAAATGACTTTTAGAAACTCAATGATGTGATCTCTTCATATCTAGAACTGGAAATGACTTTTAGAAACTCAATGATATGATCACTTCATATTTAGAACTGGAAATGGCTTTTAGAAACTCAATGATGTGATTGCTTCATATCTAGAACTAGAAATGACTTTCAGAAGCTCAATGATATGATCACTAGAAATGACTTTCAGAAGCTCAATGATATGATCACTAGAAATGACTCTCAGAAGTTCAATTTGAAGATTGCTTCATAAACAGCATAGAAAATGAATATCAGATTCAAATATACAATCACTTCAAGCCCAGTGGTATAAGACAACAATAAATTTCTATCTATCTTCTGTCTATGAACTACCATCAGACTGAAGTTAGTGCTGGTCTTGTTTGAACAATCTGAAGATTATGTCCCAAGCTTGTATTTTTATTAAATATGTACCATACTTTGTTACATGTATGTATACCAGTAAAAGGCTTATTGACAATTTAATGTGAACATTGACAATACTACAACACTATCTCATCATATAGATGTTGTAAATGTTGATCCTTAAGTCCACTCAATATGATATCTCGCTATGATATAGATAAGAGTGTCCAGGCTTATTCAATGTTTTGTTACATAGACAGTTATAATGTACAATGACACAATGATTAACACTATGTAAGTTCCTTGTGATGTATCGGCAGTCTTTACAATTGTAGTAAAGTTTGTTGAGAGGTACATCATGGAAACACCATGTACGCACTTTGATGTAGGTAAATATACTGGGTGACACTTTAAAAAACAGATAAGACACCAATCTTCTTTTGTACAATACAAAAAAAGAATATTTATGACACAGACTAGGTGACTCAAGCCAATCTAAGAGATTGATGCTTTACAATCTGTCTGATATTTACTGGAATGCTACAAGTATAATTAATTGTAACTTATTGTGGATATTGACCAATTAACACTAAATGAATATTTATTAAATCACATTAAAAAAATCATTCAGTCTTTCTTGTTGGCACATTTCTTAAATATGGAAATAAATAGAAGAAATCATACAAGCATATCTATAAGAATTGAAATGCTACTTTCTCTTATAACAACAAGAGGCAAATAGCTCCTGGGTCTTAAATAATGCTCAAACTGTTTTTCAAAAGACTTCCTTTTGACAACCATTTAGGATCATGAATGGTGTATATATTATTAAAAGGAAATTTCCTTAACAAAAGCCTGCATAGTAGACTAGTAGCCATTTCTTTTCTTGGATATTTATTAATGACCATATGGATGAGTAGTCATAAACACTAAATTATAGTAAATATCAGAATTGTTTGATATATAGGAATCAATGTCATTTTCACAATATTTTATTGATATCATAACAATTAAAAGACAAAAGAAGAAACCTGTAGGAGTGATAGGACAGGAAGAAACCCAGCAACAGGTAAAGGAAGGAGGGTTAGCCCAGGAAACAGTAACACTGACAATTCTCTTGGGATCATTATCATTTCAGGAGGCCAAAAATCCCAGTACACAGGACGGCCAGCTAAGCTAACCCTCCTACAGAATCTCTGTCAAGTCTCTACCCTTCAACCTGTCTGATTGTGTGACACTATCAGGAACTTCAAGCTCTAGCCAGCATAACTTTCCAGATCATGAAGGCACTAACCAGCCCCCCACCCTGATAATGATAAGGTGACAAGCATAGGGAGTATACATAAAAAGATCCTATGTCAATTTAACTTAAGTACATCACAGAACCCATTTTCATTTTAAATGCTAGTTTTTCAAGTTCTTTCAACACTTATGGTTTTGCTTTGCGCTGTACAATAATAAATCTATCAATGCAATCGATTAGAAGGACAATAAAAAAGTTACAGTACAGTTGGATTGATATGCACTCTCGTGCTTTGTTTACTTAAGTTCCTTTGATATCTCTCTTAAGTTACACAATACAAGTCATATTTCTGAATGTTCAATTGAGAAAGTAGAAATCTGACCAACTTAAAAATACTATGTTACTGCAATGTGATTGAATCAAGAAGCCCATTGGGCCTTAACGCCAAACTGGATTTAATAGGCCTATAAATAAATTTTTGGCATTTCAATACGTTTGACCTTAGGGTCATACCTTGAACAAAGTTAGTTCTCTATGCCCTCAAGTTACTACGACCATTAAATTTTGTCAAATTTGCCCCTCTTTTGGCCCCTTTAATGGCGCCCCCTGTGGACCGAAACCCCTTTGTTTGAATAAATCTGAACCCCCTTTCCTAGGGACACTTGCTAATAAGTCTGAATGAAATTGTTTCAGTGGTATAGGAGAAGAAATCAAAAATGTAAATATTTAACATATTTCCTAGTGTTAAAATTTGACCCAAAATCGCATAACCTATTTTTGACCCATTGGCCACGCCTTGAACAAATTGATTCTCCATGCTCTGAAGTTACTACATACCAAAATGTTTAACTCTAAGTCTATTAGTTTCTTATTAATATTTTTAAATTTTGTAAAAAATTTCCCCCTTTTGGCCCCAAAAAAGGCACCCCCTGGGGACAGGCCCTTTCATTTGAACAATTCTGAGTCCCCTTCCCCTAAGGACACTTCCTACTAAGTTTGGATTAAATTGGTCCAGTAGTGTAGGAGAAGTCGAAAATGTAAACAGTTTACATATTTGCTAGTGTTGAACTTTGACCCAAAAAATAAAACCTATTTTTGACCCCAGGGCCACCCCTTGAACAAATTGGTTCTTCATGCTCTTAATGTACTACATTCCAAAGCATTTATCTCTAGGCTATCTAGTTTATAAGAAGATTTTTCCCCATGTTGACCCCCAAGTGGCACTCCCTGGGAATCATGCCCCATCATTTTGACAAATCTGAACCCCCTTGCCCCAAGGATGCCTTCTACCAAGTTTGGATGAAATTGGTCCAGTAGTTTTGGACAAGAAGTCATAAATGTGAAAAGTTAACATATTTGCTACAGTGTTGAACTTTGACCCCAAAATGCCTAACCTATTTTGACCCCAAGGGCCACGCCCTGAACAAACTTGATTCTCCATGCCCTAAAGTTACTACATACCCAAAGCATTTAATTCTAGGCTTTCTAGTTTATAAGAAGAAGTTTTTGAAATTTTGTCAAATTTCCCCATGTTGACCAAAGTGGCGCCCCCTGGGGGTCGAGCTTCATCATTTCAACAAATCTGAACCCTCTTTCCCTAAGGATGCTTTCTACCAAGTTTAGATGAAATTTGTCCAGTTGTTTTGGATCAGAAGTAAAAAATGTGAAAAGTCAACATAATTATTTGCTATTGTGTTGAACTTTGATCCCAAAATGTCTAACCTATTTTTGACCCCAGGGCCACACTTGATACTCCATGCCCTAAAAGTACTACATACCAAAACATTAAACTCTAGGCCTTCTAGTTTCTTATAAGAAGTTTTTTGAATTTTGTTAAATTTCCCCCATTTTGCCCCCCTGGGGCCCCAGCCCTTCATTTGAACAAATCTCAATCCTTTTCCCCTAGAGATGCTTCCTACCAATTTTGAATGAAATTGGTCCACTGGTATTTGAGAAGAAGTCAAAAATGTGAAAAGTTTATAACGGATGACAGACGACAGACAGGATTTGTATGAGAAAAGTCCACCTTGGACCTTCGGTCCAGATGGACTAAAAAAAGGAAAACAGACACTAATCTAATGTATCAGATCAAATGTGAACAGGCCCGTTCATATCTTTATGCCATACTTTATTCAATAGGTACTTAACAGTACTTTGAAAAGTTCACTCAATAATTTAGGTGACTTATGCAAACTGACAGCATACTTAATTACTCCAATATAACTCATATTCTTCATACAATAGAACACAAGATTTATTAAAGTGTACTTCTACTAGTGCACTGTCACTACATAACAATGTAACCTACTTGATATCATATTATATAATGGAACCTCTATGAAAGGCTCCAAACTGCTGACAAACTACAGTTTATTGTTCAATCTTCTACCAACATTAATGTTTAACATCAATCTGTTGAGTACACATCAAAAACATGTTCCTTTTTTATGTATTGTTTAACTTTCATTCCACCTACATCAGACAAGAAATAATGAGGCGATTTGAAGAGCGATTTGTCGCAGTGACAATCAAGGTACTTTCTCTCTACTGTGTGTGTAAACAATCATTGACAGGCTTTTTATTATATAAACTTGGGCTTAGATAAGAACCAAAAATTGATTAACTGTTTAGTTTATTCTGGGCTCTGTCAATGTGTACACAATACCTATATGACATACAACTCCACCACTACCTTTCTACACAATGATATAGCACAATCTGGTGTTTAACCACACCAATATAAAACAATAAAATGCTGACGTAGATCTTTCAAATAACAACCAGACAATGTCACATTCACACTAAATACAAATACATAGTAAGTGTTTACAATGACACAGCTAAACTAATTAACAAATTCAAAGTTTGTAACCATACTAAAATGATACATATAATCAGTCTTTATACAATGATGCAACAAGTAGATTTACAAATTTTGTAACCTTAATACAACAAAACATATTCTCCACATAGTTTAACAAAGGTCACATCCACAAAACAGTCAAATGTCTGTATTGTCTTATCATTTATGTATGTTGTTTGGTAATCAAACAACAAAGTTTCAATATATTTCAGGTATAAAAGTTTATGTTTAACTTTTACACCTTGGTCTCTCCAAACTTTTGGTTCCCCATAGTACAAATGATGAACTTTTAATGCAATGAATTCATGTTGGATCTTTTTTTTTAAAACAACTTTTTTTGAGTGTATGATTTATTTTTTAATATAAGAATTGAATTTTACTACATAACTTATATTAAACCTATGTTGAGCTTGCCTCTATAATAAATCCAAAAAATACCTGACTTGTGAAAGTCTCAGCATTGCATCACCTAAAGTAATTTCTTTTTTATTAATTAGAAGATTCTTGTTTAAAAGTAAATATTCTTATATGACATTATACTTTTTAATTGACAAGTAAACAACTCTATTAAATTGTAATCAGTATTGCATTTTTGCAAAAAAAAATAATTAGAGAGATTCTTTACTTACTATCTATGGATTCTGCTTGAATGATGTTGGTCCATAAGAATAATGGTTTGGACTAATCAATCAGTGGAGTCCATCTTTTGATATAACTAAGTGTGCCATCTGTTGTTGTATTATGTAAATCTATATTGAGAATGTTGAAGCAGAACCAAATAGTTTGTAGCTATTAAAGCAACCAATTATAAAAGATTATATTAAGATAGTAATTATATATAAACTTACACAGAACTAGAGCGGGATAGAGCACTTGTACTGTTATTCTTCCGTCTCATAATTGGAGAGGGATCAGGGCTCGGTCTGACGAATTCCTTACGCCTTAACACAGGTGAAGGTCCAGGATCTGACCGCCGGTCAATCATTCTGCAAAAATTATACAAAGTTAAAAGCTCCACTAGAACACAAAGAACAGAAAACAAGTTGATTGCTTCTCAATGCAAGAGAGCAAAAACAGGGCTTTTTGCTAACCTGGAAATAATTCATTTTTTAAATAATTGTGAATGCAACGTTAACAGAATTCATATATGTAAAATATTCCAATGGGTTAAGTGTACTTTACTCCAAAAGTTTTAATATGGTAGATATCTACTTGACTGGATTAAATTGTAAATTCAAAGAGTGTGCAACTGTTATTGATTTGGTACATGTTTGGCCATAGATTGCCCACACAACAGTTATACCTAGGTAGATTGGAGATACAATGAAATGATGTGTTATAATTGTTTTCCTAGGTAGAATGCAGATACAAAGAAATGATGTGTAAGAAGGATTTTACCGAGGAAGATTGAAGGTTAATGAAAAGGTGTGTAAAAGTGTTTTACCTCGGTAGATTGGAGGTGGAGGGAATCTTTACAGGCATCTGTCTTGGTGGTGGCAACAGTACATTGTCTGTCGATTCAGTCCCATACTTCACTTCCTGTTTTACATCCATTCGTGACATGTGACCCTGTTGTATAGACAACAATGCTAGA
>JAUMGZ010028867.1:0-10147 GCA_032359645.1 Pododesmus macrochisma | reverse complement strand
GTCCCTTGTTAAGTTGATGAATTGTCCAGTCCCTTGTTAAGTTGATGAATTGTCCAGTCCCTTGTTAAGTTGATGAACTGCCCAGTTCCTAGTTAAGTTGATGAACTGCCCAGTCCCTTGTTAAGTTGACCAATTGCCCAGTTCCTAGTTAAGTTGATGAATTACCCAGTTCCTATTTAAGTTGATGAACTGCCCAGTCCCTTGTTAAGTTGACCAATTGTCCAGTTCCTAGTTAAGTTTATGAATTGCCCAGTCCCTTGTTTAGTTGATGAATTGCCCAGTCCCTTGTTAAGTTGATGGATTGTCCAGTACACTATTTATCTAAGTGTCCATTAAACCATTTGTTCCTTGACACGCAGACTATTCGTGGATTGTATATTACTTTAACCTGTAAGCCGTTCTCATCATCAATTCGAAGTATGCAAAATTGTCGATAGAGGCGCTGACACCAGCATAATATGATATGAACTCTTCCTTGGTGATCTGAAAAAGATACCATAATATTAATACATAGAAGGCTGTTCTGTAAACATATATTATAAAAATAAATGTGTACTTACAAAGTATACACTGTAAGCTGTGGTCTACGTTTCAGTGTTCTCGATTTTTTATCAAATGTTACATATTTAGGTATCTTTACTGAACTAAAAAGCTCCTCATTTATGGTTCAGATTCATTTCAATTAAACTGCATATGCTGTACAGTGTACACAAAGCATCAAAGCCACATGGTAGTTATTTTTATGAAAACATTCAAAATAGTTTATCTGAACCCTGCATGTGGTCCCTTGGTCATGGATAATTTCAATCTCGATGACATAAACATATTGCACACAAAAGTATCAAAGTTTGGCCAGTTACAGGTCAGAATGAAAATTATGATATAATAGAATCATTAAAGCCCATATTGAACTTTGAACCTTCAATATGTGTCCCTTTATGGCTCCCAGGTCAAATTTTTTAACAAACTTGACATGACTCCATTTTAACCAAAACAAGCTGCATGCCACTGAATTCTACAGAAATTTGAAACAAATATTTATAGAAGATGTTTAGGTTTTGTTCAGATTCACAAAGCTTTGTTTAATAGATTTTGATGTAAATTTATGGTTACAACAAACACTTCATAAAAGGTAGTTGCTCTCAGGTTTCTTTAGGGATACAAAATTAAAAATAAAAATAATCTCCAAAATTATCCTTGAAAATAGCTTAAGGAGTATGAAACATCTACATGTTAACAACAAAATCAACATCAAATAAAAGTTACCTCTGCGTGTAGTGCAAACCATCCTGAACTGACATGCAAGTGATTGGTGTCTTCAGCATTGTGGCACTATTATGTACTTTCTGCATGCACTGTATCCATGGAAACAGTTGTTGACATGGTAACTCTGATGCTGTTAACTTGTCCATGCCCATAACCTTGTGATTGTAGCAGCAGTGTGCAACTTTGTGTTCATTGAAACAATCCAGAATTTGGTGAAAGAGTAACTGAACTAAAACAAGAGGCCAATGGGGCCTTAACATCCATCTGGTTGAAATCTGCCCGGTATAGTTTCAAATGAGAAGTCATTTAAAGACATACTGTCAGGTAAACCCCTTTTGGCCTGCCCACCTGCTCTCTTGGGGTCAGATACTTCATTTGTACAATCTTCGAATCCCCTACCCCTAAGGATGCTTCCTGCCAAATTTGGTTGAAATCTTCCAAATAGTCTCGCAGGAGATGTTTTTTAAAGGCTGTCAAACTGTCAAATTTACCCCTTTTGGCCCCGCCCACCTGTCCCTTGGAGGGTCAGAGACTTCATTTGTACAATCTTGAATCTCCTTCCCCTAAGGATGCTTCCTGCCTGATTTGGTTGTAATTTACTGGATAATCTTGGATGAGATGGCGTTTGAAGGCATTCTGTGAAATTTACCCCTTTTAGCCCTACCCACCTATCCCCTGGGGGTAAGGGACTTCATTTGAACAATCTTGAATCCTTGTCCCCTAAGGATGCTTCCTGCCTGGTTTGGTTGAAATTTGCTGAATAATCTTAGATGAGATGGCGTCCTCTAAGGATGACTGTCAAATTTACCCCTTTAGGCCCAGCCCACCTGTCCCCTAGGTGTCAGGTCCTTCATTTGTACAATCTTGAATCCCCTATCCCTAAGGATGTTTCCAGCAAAATTTAGTTGATATCTGTCCAATAGTCTCGGAGGAGATGTCGTTTGAAGGCATATCAAATTTACCCCTTTTGGCCCTGCCCACCTGTCCCCTGGCGGTCAGGTCCTTCATTTGTACAATCTTGAATCCCCTACCCCTAAGGATGCTTCCAGCCAAATTTGGTTAAAATCTGCCCAGTAGTTTCAGAGGAGATGTCGTTTAAAGCAAAAGTTAACGACGGATGGCGGACAGGATTTGTATGAGAAAAGTCCACCTTTGACCTTCGGTCCAGATGGACTAAAAACTGAATATCCAATCTCCGTGGAAACGAAAAAATTAAACTAAAGTTTGTGAAACTGCATTAAGACAATGTGTATAAAATTTGGTGAAAAAGTGAATGAACTAAGAAAACTGAACATCCAATCTCCATGGAAACGAAAAAATTGAACTAAAGTTTGTGATCACAACATTAACTGCATAGAACCATTGTGTAGCAATTCATAAACAGTCAAGAAAGGGCAGGAGGGGGCGTCAACACATGCAGTGATCAAGTCAAGATTTTACATACATTGATGCATTTTATTCCAACTTCTCAAACAATTATGCCTTCTTCAATTTATAATAATTGAAATGACTATGATCAATACAGATGATGCATGCAATGAAGTAGTAGTTTCTCACTTATTAAACCAACAATAAAACAGCACACATGCAAGTAACTTTACAGCATTTGTAATGTCAAATTCACATTTACTATGTTCTGTTTCAAACTATTATAGTTGGTCAGTATTTATGGGTTTAAAATTTTACCCCTATATGAATTTTATCAGGACTTCGTTAATATTGCTCAAGGCACCTGTGAATAAGTTCCGACTTTCTACCAATTTTCAGCACAATACATTTCACACTTTTAACTATTTTTAATTTATGCATACAAATAGAGGAGAAATACTGTCTGAAAAATATGAAAATGGCTATATAAATATCAAGGTTTTTCTGCCAAGAAACACAGGCATAATTTAAAATTGATGATTGATTATGCTGAAAATTGGTAGAATTTAGTCTGTAATTGCCTCATAGGTACATACATGCATAGCAAAATCAAGGAGTTTGGAACCAATTTAGAGGTAAAAATTTAACCTCACTACTGGCTATTTGATAATTTGACACAGATTTAAGAGCATTTTTTACCAATCAGAGTAATAAAAGATCTGGTGAATCTACTGCAACTCAAATGGGAGAATTTGATCTCAGTTAACCATGTTATGTCGATAGTTATACATGGAGCCTCACTCTTTTACAGAATTCATGCTTAAATAGTAGATCATACAATAACACTGGTCAACAAATCATGTGATGATGCATAGCAAAATGCCATCCTTCTCTATATTCAATGTCAAACATTTTTACCTTCAAGCATTTATTAGTAAATTGACTCTAAAACTTCGGCAAAACAAATGACAAAGGACTACCGGTATAAGCTATGACCAAAACAAAATCTGCATGATTTTAACACAATATAGAAAATATAACACAGCAAGTAATATTTTTATTGACAACTATTTTATATAATGGTACTGGTATGTATACAACATGTGTTAAGTTCAATAATTCATGTAATTATGAGACTAAATATGTAAGCTTATAAATAAATACAAATATTGTTAAATCAATGTCCTATTTGAAACAGCTAGAGCTTTTACATGAATGAATTGACATTAAATTAAAATATGATGAATTGCATAAAAAAAACCACTTGCAGCATAAATTATTAATTAAGTAAAAATATTTTAAACAATTAAAACCAACAAAAAGTGGTACAATGTACTTATTTAGAAATTGTAAGTATAAACTAAGAACTTCCACTCTGCGTTACCGATTTTAATGTTGAAAACAAATGTTCATTTACCAAGTAAATTCTGATAATTAACAATGGGCCCACTTGGCTCTTTTGAGTCTACAATACAGTCATTGACATTTTCAAAGTTACAGATGTTTAATACGGTAGTCTTCATTAATAGAAGCTTTGTCTTGTTTGTCAAATTTTGCTTAATTTGATTTTATGTACTTGTATTATTTGTAATATGTTTTGCATTTTTATGTATAAAATGTAAAAATTTGAATAAAAAAAGTGTTTAAAATATATGCAAAAAAATAAATAAAAATTTCTGTTTCCTCAACCCTATCTCACCACAAGTCATTCAAGACATACAGATCCTTTCAAAACTGAATCATTGATGTTTCCAAATAAGCATTCTCCAAAAACATGCATTAAAGACTTTTGATAAAATTAGCTTTAAAAAAGTCAAACAATGAAATTTTCCGAGTATCAAACACAAGATTTATAGATTTGAAGAGTTTGGCACCCACAAATCCAAAATATGACGCAAAGAAAAAACACCTAGTTACATCTATCATTATCTTACTGTTTGTCACAAAATAAATTTGTAACAAAACTTGAAATCAATAACAACACAAAACAATCAAGTTATATTTATTATAAGATGAAATTTTAATAATCATATATCTAAGTACAAAATAAAAGTTAAACTGTCTACAAAAATATAGTTGTAATGTTTGCCTCCAAACATTTTGAAATAAATAAGTTCAAGAATTTTAGATTGGAAGGAAAATCTAGAACATAGAATTTGCTGTATGATACCCTATGCTAATTCACATATATTTTTTTTTTTTTATCTTAAACTTCTATCATTTTGATATTGAAGATGTCTTTATAAGTGAACTTACAGGGAAAAAGTTTATTTATGCATGTAGTATAGAAATAAGAATTATGATGTTAATGTCTTATATAAATAGAAGAGATCTTTGTATAACATATATCTCATGTTATAAATCAATGATCTCTTCATATGTTCATAGAAGGGACATAAAACCCCAATAAAACAAACAAAAATTTATTGATAAAAAGTGACGACAAAATGTCACTCGCCCCCAATAGACCGGTATCTAGTATTCATTTTTTGATCATATCATTTACATGGCTTTCTTACTGGGACTATAGAAATGATGCATTTTTTCCTTATAATGTTGTGTATTGAACAATTTTGCAATTTGTCAACAGAGTCAAGAAGGGAAATCTAGTACTGCTCTTTAATTACATTATTGGATTTATATTGATACTATACGTTTTGGATTGAAAAATTGACTGTTTTTCAGTGTTGTTGTTGCAGTAAATGTTTTAGAATGGAAGCTGCCATATGCATGAACCAATATTGAAAGTATTTATTTAAGTTTTACCTATTTATATAGATATTTTTCATAAGAAAAATATTCATTGGTATCTTATTTACACTAAACATTAAAAATCTACATAAGGAAAATCTATAAGTCTACTTAATCCACATCCTCTCTTTCTTGTATCTAGATGAGTTCTCTTTGTACTGTCTGAACATCTTTCCAAGTTGTGTAATTTCCATAACAATGGGCACTAACTGTGCATGCAGAAAGACTAACAAAAGCACAATAGATTGCAAAAGCATTAATTCAATTTAAGGATGGCAGTCCCAGTCACTGAAGCATGCAAATCCATCGTCCCTTCACTGTGTTTGCAAAGCTAGTGTCTAGACTTGACAAGCATGCTAATAATCAGTATTTGACAGTTTTTTAAGGTAACACTCTCTGTTAAAATTTCATCGCTGTTCCTTTCTTTGGTTTGTTAAGGTTCCATGCATTTGTCATCATGAGGTTGAAGTAAGCATCACTATCAATACTAGCACTAACTCCACTGTAGTAACTCATAAATTCTTCCTTTGTCACCTAAAATATTACACCAATACATGCATTGTTACAGTTGATATACAAAAAACATCCTTAAAAACTGAGATGTGGTTTAAATGCACACAGTAAAATTTATCCCTTTTGGCCCTACCCACTATAGTCGCCTTGGGGGTCAGTGCCCTGTCCACTAGTCCCTGTGAGATCAGAGACTCAAATTGTACAATTGTAGAATCCCCTTCCCACAAGGATGCTTCTTGTCAAAGGGGGGGTGGGGGGGATCAATAGCAATGTAAACTTGGGTCCAAGATCCTCAAAAAATCAAAATTCATGAAAATGAAAACGACTTTCACAGATGTATAGTAGAATGCCTATATTCTAATATACTGCTTTTTTTTAGACAATTGTTTTTCCCAAATAAGCACAGAAAGGACTTGATTCAATGAAACAGGCTGAAATTCATGAAAAAGGGCATTTTTGGCCAATTTCAGCAGTTTTACAGGTACAAAAATTTTGATTTGACATTGAGCTCCGTAAAAATATGCTCAAACTTCTCATGATTTACAGAGTTTATGAAATGTTTAAGCATATGTAAAACTAATGCATAATGAGTTCAATGTTGTCCAGCCCGTTAAAACAAAATTGAACAAATTAACATTGCTATTGCTATAAACAACCTCCTGTACTGGACCAAACTGAATTGTTACAACACTGCAGATTTCATTGTTTTTAGAAAAATAAAGAATATGATATTCAGTGTTTTATCCAGGTAAGTTTTGATTTTAAAGAATTTTAAGATTCAGCTAAAAATCAAGTATTGTCCAAGCCAGCATTTCTTTTTTACTGATGGTGTCATATTCCTTTCTCAAATTTCTTCACAGAGTTTATGTTGCCCATTGTTTGCATCACACAGACAATATGTGTACAAAATTAAAGTAATGTGTACCCTCTTCTGACTGTAGACTAGCCACTCAGTGGGGGATCTCCACTTCATGTTCCAGTAAGCGTGACCTGGAGGTCAGAAACAGTCCTTATTTTCTTGTCAACTTCTGCTCCTTAAACATTTAGTTCTACGTTTATTGACAAAAGATCAATTTAGATAGACAAGCCAGCTCAGTGAAATTATAGCATTCACTTTGTGAATGGGAGTTGTGGGTTCAATCCCTGACAATTGTTTACAAAAAGTAAACAAGAGGCCCATGGGGCCTTAACGTCCATCTGGATTGGCATTTGAATATTTTTGATCCTAGGGTTATTCCTTTAACAAAGTTTGTTCTCCATGCCCTAAAGTTACTACAAACCAAAGCATTAATTTCGCTCTAGGCCATCCAGTTTTATTAGAAGATTTTTTATATTTTGTCAAGTTTTCCCCTTTTTTGCCCCCTAGTGGCACAGCCCTTCATTTGAACAAAGCTGAATCCCCTTCCCCTAGGGATACTTCCTACGAAGTTTGGATAAAAATGGCTTAGTGGTTTATTGGAGAAGAAGTTGAAAATGTTAAAAGTTAACGATGATGGACGAGGGACGGGATTTGTATGAGAAAAGTCCACCTTTGACCTTCATACCAGACGGACTAAAAAAAACTTTTTAAACTAAACATAAATCTTGCCATTGTGTAGATCTACTTGCATACCATTTTTAGAGCAGTAAGAGCACGGAAAACAATTAACCAATGACATTTTGTAACCTCATTTATATGCGTAAATATGCACGCATTGCATTGGCCATCAAACTCAGCACAAATCATGTCAATATGTACTGGCATACAAAATTTGGTTGAAATTGGACCATTTTTAAAGCAGTTAGAGCATTGAAACTGATTTACCAATGAGAATTAAGTAGCCTTAATAATATGCGTACATATGAACGCATCGCATTGACTTTCGAGCTTAGTCTGAGACTTGTCATTCTGTCCTTGCATACCAAATATGGTTGAAATTAGATCATTTTTAAATCAGTTAGATCACTAAAACGGATTAAACAATGCAAATATAGTAACCTCATTAATATGCGCAAATATGCACAAATATGCACGCATTGCATTGGCCTCCCAATTTAGCCTGAGTCTTGTCACTATGTGCTTGCATAAATTTGGTTGTAATCTATCCATTTCTCAAGCAGTTAGAGCAAAGAAACCGTTTTACGAATTTAGTAACCTAATTAATATGCTTAAATATGCATGCATTGCATTGGCTTTCAAACTTAGCCCAAATCTTAATTGTCATTCTGTACTGGTATACCATATTTGGTTATAATATGACCTACATCAGCAAAGCCTTAAGTCCCATGCAAATCTCAAAGTCCAAAGAAAGGTAGCTGTTAAGTTTCATGCAAATCAACCCAGTAGTCTCTGAGATTTTGGGAAGAGTTAGAAGGAATAATGATAATAACAAAGAAACGGAACAAAAGCAATATGTCAACCCGACTTAAGTCTGGGTTTACATAAAAAGAAACAGAGTATAAACAATATGTCTCTCAAAATACATAATAAGGGGTTGAAATTAGGAAGTCAACCAATAAGGCAAAATTATATAGTCTAACAATACTATGTGTAAAGTTTGAAAAATATTGTCCAAAAAATAAGTACAAGCATTAGAGTTATGCCCCTTTTCGTGTAAAGTCAAAGTAATTTTGTCAAAATTTGTCTACAGTTAAACCTGTCTATAAAGACAACCCAAGAGACCAGCAAAAATTGGTCTTTTTATAGAGGTGGTCTTTATATACAGGTAAGAAAAAGTGTAATTATATTTCAAGGGACCTGAGGTGGTTGCTAGAGCAGGTTGCACTGTATATACAAAAGTGCACAACCACATCGAAATTGGGATGTATTACATCAAATTTGAGAGAAATTTGGTTTATTAGATACACTTGACACAATATTCTGGACAGATTTTTCATGAATAGGGGCATATAACTCTGAAACTTTTGTCCAAATATGAGGGAAACCGCATCCGCAGTTTATTAGATACACTTGATACAATATTCCAGACAGACGGAGGTTGGACAGGGGTATTCTAATATACTTTCCCCCTAACTTTGTTAGGGCATTATCAGATTACAATAGTATAATCTGGTGAATGGACTTTTAGGTTGAGGTGATATTGATATAGAAGATACATACCTTTCCATCTTTATCATCAGAATCAAAGGAATCTAAGAATTCTCCTAAACATTGATCTTCTGACCATTCCCCACTTAGGTATTTTTTATGTTTTGTAACATTGTAAACACCTTTCAGATCTTCTACTGTTATTATTCCATCACATGTTTTATCAAGTACACTGAAAGCTTTAAAGATCAGATCTTTTCTCGAGTTACTCATTGGAGGCTGTTATGAAATGATAAAAACCATATAATATGAGTTTATATATAAAATTGTTCAAATCTGCAGCATATTCATAATAAAATAAAACTTCTACATTTTGGTCTAATTGAATTCCTCAGACACAATGTTTTTTTATTATTCTGTTAAAGCTTATTTTTATGCAGTGCAGCGGGATGGAAAAGTATTTGATGATTGTTGACATCGTCCTTGACTTAGATGTAATTGTTAAACTTAAAGTCCTCGAATTAGGTGTATATTAACAAATCTGCAAGTCACCTGCCTTCAAAGTGGGAATGTATGTACAGTCTTTGGTGTTAAATAAATCTGAATTGGATGTATCAACAAATATACAAGGCCAAAAAAATACGCTAACCCTACCTTGGTGTTTTGACAGGTATTTGTTGACAGTAAAGACCATGACCTTGGTGTTTTGACAGGTCTTTAATGATAGTTGAGACCTTAACTTGGTTATATACTGTATTGACAAGTCAGTGTAGTCTCTGAATGCCCACTTTTGATAACAAGAGGCCCATGGAGCCTTAAAGTCCATCTGGTTGAAATCTGCCCAGTAGTTTCAGAAGAGAAGTCAGTTTAAGACATGCTGTCAAATTTTCCCCTTTTGGCCTGCCCACCTGTCCCCTTTAGGTCAGATACTTCATTTGTACAATCTTGAATCCCCTTCCCATAAGGACACTTCCTGCCAAATTTGGTTGAAATCTACCCAAAAGTCTCAGAGAAGACTGTTAAAAGGATTACTGTCAAATTTACCCCTTTTGGCCTCGCCCACCTGTCCCCCGGGGGGTCAGGGACTTCATTAGTACATTCTTGAATCCCCTTCCCCTAAGGATGCTTCCTGCCAAATTTGGTGGAAATCTGCCCAATAGTCTCAGAGGAGATGGTGTTTAAAGGCAAACTGTCAAATTTACCCCTTTAGGCCCCGCCCAC